>QGSO01000881.1:0-23740 GCA_011037825.1 Carya cathayensis | reverse complement strand
TTGTGGTGTTGATAGAAGACAACGTATAGCAGGTGGTATTTATAAAGGCCTAATTTTGAGGGATATTGAGGAATAGAAGGAACTAATTTGAGTTTGATGAGATATGGTTGTAGGAAGTGAAAAGAAACATTAGGTCGCTCACCTTCCAAACTGTGATAGATTGGAGGTAAAAATAAAGCTGCTAACTATTGACAGGATCACATCCCACCAAATTAGTCATTCCCTGATATTAGCATTTTAATTGTAAATTATTTCATTCCTTTTATAATTGTTACCATAGAAGGACAAGGCATGTATCTATATATTTTATACGATCCTACACTGTAAATGTACTCTACAGAAATATTGAATTCAATTCTTGACATGGTATCAACCAAACAATGTTCCTAAGCTTTCAAACCCAACGCCTTTCATGGCCGAACCCTCCAATCCCCCTCCTTCTTCTCCTTCTCCCTATCTACTTCACCCCTTTGATTCTCCAAGTCTTATTCTTGTCTCTGGCCAACTTACTGGAGATAATTACCCCAAATGGCAAAAGGCCATGACTCCTGCTCTTAAAGCTAAAAACAAACTCAGTTTTGTTGATGGTACCCTTCCTCCACCTGCCACAGATTCACCCAACTATTCTCAATGGAATCAAACCAAGGACATGGTTCTTATTCGGCTCCTTAACTCCATCAGTCCCTCTATTGCCAACTTTCTTGAATTCCATACTGATCCCCGTGAAGTGTGGCTCGACCTTCAATATCGTTTCTATCATGGAAACAACACACGGGTCTATCTCCTCAAACGAGAATTAGCATCCCCGCATCAAAACACCACCTCCATGACTACTACAACCAGATTTAACAACTCTGGGATGAACTTACTCATCTCCAAAAATGCAGTGATCTCAAAGAATTTCAACAAGTAAAGGATGAACGTGTTTACCAGTTTCTTCTTGGCCTCAATGATTCATTCTTTCAACTGAAAACCCAGATTTTAGCCATGGAACCCCTTCCCCCCATCACCAAAATTTTCTCTATTTTGTTTCAGGAGGAAGAGTAGCGGCTCCTTCATCTTCGGAATACTCCAACCGAAATCACTAGCTTTGCTGCCCACTCCAGTGGCTCCTCAAAATCACCCCTCTGATGCTCAGAATGTGGACGGAACGGCCACACATGTGACTGGTGCTGGCGCATCATTGGCTATCCTTCAGGTCGAGCACCTCGCCCAAAGACCCAGCCCTCTCTTCTTGGTAAACCACTGTCGGGCCCCTCACTGATGGCTCACCACGCCTCCTTCTCCACCACAAACTCACCGACTTGGTCTCACCCCCGAACTCTATCAAAAACTCCTAGATTTGCTCAGCCCACCGAATCCCTCCAGCAACTTTGTGGGTAACGTTTCTTCCCCTTTCTCTTCCACTCCCAGTCAAACATGGATTATTGATAGTAGAGCTAGCCACCACATGTGCCATGATCGAAATTTGTTCTCTGATTTTTCCTCCCTCTCCCATGCCTCGAATGTTTGCTTACCCACTGGAACACTACTTCCCATGGAAGGGATCAGCACAATCCATTTGGCCGACTCCCTCACTTTAGCTAATGTCTATTTTGTGCATTCCTTTCATTTTAATTTACTTTCTATACCCCAACTCACCTCAACTAATACTTGTCTTGTTCTTTTTTCCTCCACTCAATGTTTTTTTTCAGGACCCACAATCGACGAAGCTAATTGAAGCGGGTGAGTTTTGCAATAGACTTTACGTATATCGGCCTCCATCCGTCACCGCTTTTTCTACTCAGACTCTAGCTAATAAGATCCTATGGCACCAATGCCTAGGTCACGCTTCTCGTTTAAATATTCTCACTCTTTTTAATAACAATTGTTGTATTATTTCTGATTGCGATATTTGTGCTCGTTCAAAACATACTCGACCTTCTTTTCTATTACATGCTAATAAAAGTACTTTTGCTTTTAATCGCATTTTTTGTGATATATGGGGTGGCTACCATACTTCTTCACTTTGTGGTGCTTATTATTTCCATACTATTGTCGATGATTTTTTTCGCTCTACTTGGATTTACCTCATGCGCCATAAATCTGAAGCTTACACTCATCTTCTCCATTTGTTTTCCACTTATCTAGAATCAGTTCAATACCATGATTAAAATTATACGAACTGGTAATGGACAAGAACTTCTCTCCCATAAATTTCAAAATTATCTCCAAGGCCATGGGATCATTCATGAACGTACCTGTGTCGAAACTCCTCAACAAAATGGTGTTGTGGAGCAAAAACATCGGCACCTCCTGAATGTCGCTCGTAGTTTCCAATTTTAAGCGCATTTAGCCTTTAAATTTTGAGGCAAATGTGTCATCACTGCTGCTTGTCTTATTAATCGCACCTCGAGTCGCATTCTTCAAAATAAATCCCCTTTTGAACTACTCTTCAACACCTTACCCAATTACGCTCACTTACGCGTATTTGGCTGCCTTTGTTACGCTCAAACCCTTCATGCTTCCTGTGACAAATTCTCACATTGTGCCTCAAAATGCGTCTTTCTTGGATATCCCAGTCATCATAAAGCTTACAAGCTTTATAACCTGGACACCCACGCTATTTTTTATTCTCGTGACGTTACTTTTCATGAACACATATTTCCATTCCAAACCCTCTCCACCCCTCCAGATCCCTCACAACCTATTATTCCTCTTCCCGTTCCTACGCCCATCTTACCACCACCATCTCCTCCTTCTTCCCCCCTCTATCCCCGAACCCCCACCACCTCCCCAATCTTCTCTCTCCCTTCGTCCTAGACGTACCATTACTCGACCTGCTTATCTACAGGATTATGTATGTCCGACCATACATACGGAGTCCACTGCATCCTCATCTGCTGCATCAGTTTCAGGTATTGCTCATCTTTTATCTACTTTTCTTTTCTATTCTCGTTTTTCTCCTTCTCATCTTACCTTTTTAACTGCTCTCACCACGTCTGTTGATCCTTCCTGTTACTCCATTGCCATTCGCCACCTTCATTGGCGTGAGGCCATGTCTGCTGAGCTCCAAGCCTTAGAGGGTAATGCCACTTGGACCCTCAAACCTCTTCCTCCTGGTAAGAAACCTATTGGATGCAAATGAGTTTTCAAAACTAAACTCAAGGCCGATGGTTTTGTCGAGAGGTACAAAGCTCGGTTAGTTGCCGAAGATTACACTCAAGTTGAAGGTCTTGATTATCATGAAACTTTTGCTCCTGTTGCTAAAATGACCACTGTCCACTGCTTATTGGCCGTCGCTGCCACCAAAAATTGGGTATATCACCTACTTGATGTCAACAATGCCTTTTTACACGGTGATCTTGATGAAGAGGTCTATATGATACCCACCAGGTTATTGCCTAAGGGGGAGACTCGTGTGTGTCGGCTACGAAAATCTCTATACGGTCTAAAGCAAGCTTCCAGCAACTGGTTTTTTAAACTAACCACTGTGCTTCTTGATGCAGGTTTATTGTGAGAACCAATTTGCTCTCCACATAGCTCACAACCCAGTCTTTCATGAGCGCACCAAACACATTAAGATTGAATATCACATCGTTCGTGATAAAATTTGGGCCAGCCTTCATATCGCTGTTCACCCATCTTCTGATGAGCAAGTTGCCGACATCTTCACCAAAGCCTTGGGACAAGAACTTTTTCATCACTTTCTCTTCAAGTTAGGCATTACGGATCTTCATGCACCAACTTGAGGGGGATGACAAGATCACATCTCACCAAATTAGCCATTCCCTGATATTAGCATTTTAATTGTAAATTATTTCATTCATTTTATAATTGTTACCATAGAAGGACAAGGCATGTATCTATATATTTTATATGATCCTAAACTGTAAATGCATTCTACAGAAATATTGAATTCAATTATTGACACTAACTAAACCAGAAAGACAACTCTTGGACATCCCACCAAGAAGCCTCAAGGAAATAAGACCTACAAGGGTTATGACTCATTAAAATATGTCCA
Source organism: Carya cathayensis (assembly GCA_011037825.1). NCBI lineage: Eukaryota > Viridiplantae > Streptophyta > Magnoliopsida > Fagales > Juglandaceae > Carya > Carya cathayensis. Next base: position 19,734 of record QGSO01000881.1, on the reverse strand, counting down.
TGAGTCGTTGAACCAATTTGGGAGCAAAAGACACATATTGGAGTGGAGAGGTAGCTCACTTGTCCAACCTATGGTTTGTCAATTACTTGTTGGGTCAGAGTCTTATTAATGTTGTAGTCTAGTCAAATATTTTATGTGGTTTACAGAATGTAGTTTGTTAATCTCCCAAAAAGCAGACTTGATCGCTTGAATCGGGTGGGCAAGACCGGAAAGAAAGCACATACTCTCTGCATTACAACAGTGGTGAGATGTAACACAAAGTAATGTGTTTAAATTTAAGGAAGATAAATATATTATACAAAAATAAATCTACAAACATAGCTTAAAATAGGTTAACATATGTGTTTAAAAGCATAAAGTAGGTTGATATGAGTTTAATTTTTTTATAAAAAGTTGAAAAAATAGTGTATTCTATCAATAATTAATTTGAGATGGATTAAAATGAATTTGTGTTTCAAACATAGCCTAAAGGTTGCTTGTGGAGTTGTCCACCAAGTACCGCCTAGGCATGACTTTTTCCCAAGTAGCGATTAAACCGATTTATACTTTTTCACATGTATTGCCTTTGCTTATTCTATTCAAAATAAATTTTCACTTTGAATTAGTTAAACACTCTTTATATAATAATAAAATAAAATTTTTTTTTATGAATATTTTTTATCTAATAACAATGCATGAAGACTACATTTTTCATCAAATTCCTTGCTATCATTACAAGCAACGTCCCTGGCCCTTTTTTTTTATCTTTTTAAATTTTTTCGATTGTTATTATTTTTTCCATTGGTCTTTAATTTTAGTTATATAAATGTTAAATTTTCAGGTTTCAATTTATTTTTTATTTGTAATTTTAAATTATTTTAGGTTTTATATATATATTTTTTGTAGATCTTCATATTTTTGTTATTGTTCTTTGACATGTAACGTGCCAAGTCAAATTCTGTTATATTATTTAACTAAAATATGGCAGATGGCAGTGTCAATAAGTACTGCTAGCTTTTGCACCTAACCCAAAATTATTCGTAGTAACACGTGAAATTTCTCCCTTGAAGTACTTTTTCCATTGTTGAGATCATCAATCTTATTTTTTCCCTCAATATATATGTAATCTTTCATTAAGTTTTCCAACTTTTTGCATAATCATATATATATATATGCTTCAGTTGTTTTTAGGTGAAAAAAACTACAATGATGGATAAGATTTAGAGTCCATTTGGATATTTAGAATATTTATGAATATAAATAAAATAATTTGTTAATAGCGAAAAAATGGTATGAGAATAACAATACTAACTAATGATGAAATAGTCTGAAAATATTTGAAAACAATTGTATTTCCAAACATAGTCTCGGAGATGATAGAAACTCATAAACAACATTTCTTTTTGTTCATAGACAAGATCAAATCATTTGCATTTTACATCTGAAACAATCAAAACTCAAGCAAACCGCCGTCAAACCACAAAAAGTTAATAATGGGTACCCTTCAACAGGAATATCCGACCAACAAGAATGTGCGATATCACTTGCTTTTTCTTATCTGTACTTTTCATTCATCTTAACTGTCAAAATAGATAATGATGTTTTTGTAAGCTTTTTATAATATCATAGTACATTGAATAACTAGTACTTTTCGTCGTTCGGAGTTCAGAGTGTTAAATACCTATTAGTATATATGTAGATTAGTATTTATATATATTCTGAAATAGTTTTTACCCAAGCTTGTTAGTAGCAATGAGTGCTCTTTTTTTTTTTTTTTTTTGAGAAATGATTATAGAAAAGGCAGTGCATGATAAGGTCTAATAGAAGTCCCAAGCGCATGCACTTAACTCTTAATGAAGGTATTAATATAGGGACCCGATTATCAGAGGAAAAAGAGTTGAGACTAAAAAACAAAAAAGATATCATATATTGAATACTCATAAGGTCAGTTACAATATAATAACAAACACAAGCGTCGCTGACATAAACAATTAAGAATGGCTCGAAAACTATAGAAATGAAACATCATATTCTCTTATACAGACAAATGCAAATGAACCCCTCACGACTGTGAAAACTCTCAATATAAGAAGAGAAACAGGTTCTATCATAATCCAGAATAGCTCGAGTACTGCGCAAAGAAACATCCAAACTGAAGTAGAAGAACGTACGAAGCACGAACATGAGGCATCTCAAGAACCGGTGTTTAATTTGATGGTGGTGAGGAGAGGAAAGGAATTGTTGGGATTGTAGTTGGAATGGAGGGGATTGAAGGGATTGTGGTTGGAATGGTGGGCAACGGAAAAGCTGGCATCGGAGGTAGTGCCACGTTGGGGATCGTGGGCATTGTTGGCAGTGTTGGGAGTTGGGTGCTTGGCAGCGGTGGCAAGGTGGACTTTGGAAGAGTTGGTTGAGTTGGCAGTGTTGGCAAGGGGTTTGTAGGCAATGGTGGCAATGTAGGCATTGGAAGATTTGGTTGAGTCGGTAAAGTAGGCAATGGCGTACTAGGCAGTGGTGGCAATGTGGCTGTAGGCAGTGTTGGCACAGAGGGCAGTGGAGGCAAGGTTGCCTTGGGCAGGGACGGGATTGTAGGCATTGTCAATGCTGGGGGCGGAGCTGCTGGTGTATCCAAGAGGTGACGAGCTGCTAGACTCATCTCGATGCTTGAGAATAGCAATGCCATGATCATAGACAGAAGGAAACAATACTTGGAAAAAGCCATGATTTAAACACTTAAGAAGAGTGTTTTGTGAGGTGTTTCACTTCTGGTATCTGCTGGTTATGTTGATTGAGGATAACATGCACCCGGTGGTATTTATAGAGCCCTAATTTTGCTTGAGGAATAGAAGGAACTAATATGAGTTTGATGAGATGTTGTTACAGGAAGTGTGAAGAAATATTAGTTCGCTCACCTTCCAAACTAAGAGAAATAGGATGTTCCAAAAAGACTGCTAACGAAATGGTCACGACTCATTGAGATACGTCAATGAGTTATTGTTTGATGAATTTAGAAGCGAAAGACACGTAGTGGGGTCAAAATTCGAAAAGGTAGCTCACTGGTCCAACCTATGATTTGACTTCTAGGGACAGTTTTATTAATGCTGTAATTTAGTTGGAGTCTAAAAGATAAAGTACTAACCGAAGAAATTTGTGTGTGGTTTCTAATGGGTTTAAAGAACATAATGTAGTTGGTTAATTAATTTTTAATAAATTGTGTGTGCAAATGTCATGTAGTTTCTTTGAAAAAGAGTGAGATCTATTATTAAAAAAATATTTTTTTAATGTTGATCCTATATTTAGTCACTTTTTTCAAAGTGATTGCGTAGCACTTATACAAGTACGACTACAACTATAATTTCTCTTAATTTTAATGCAATCTTGACATGGAAACCAACTCTAGATATGTAGGAAAATGGGCCATTCACTGCAAGAAATTTTATTTTTTAGGGACGAAATTTGTTAGGGGCAAAATTTTATTTCGTCCCTAAAAATACCTTTTAAATTTTAAATTTCGTCTCAAAACATGGAGAACTTTATAAATCCGTTCGAACTAATACATATTAGTTCGAACCGGAGATTCTGAGACAAATTAAATCATCTCTAAAAATTTAAACCGTTCAAACTAATAAAATTTAATTTGAACAGATAATTAATCTATTCAAATGCAATATAATTGGTTCGAATGAGTATTACCTTATTCGAACGGTATTATTTAATTGAAAAGATATATTGTTAAAATTGTAATAATACATATTTTTCTATTAATTGTTTATCATTTTCAAAGTAAATAAAAATGTCTATATATTATATATTTTGATTTACAATGAATTAAAATATTTACGAATTCATAAATTAAATTTATGTAATTAATTTAAAAATACTTTAGTTAAATAAATATTACTTTAAAGATAGTGTCATTTTTTCAATTATCGTGAATATTAAGTATAATGAGAAGAAAATATAATTAACAATAAAGAGGCTAGCAAAGACTAAAAATAAAAACCATACATTAATGACATCCCAGAAGGAGTTAGATGTTATATACAACATAAAAAAAGTAAAATAATAACTAACAATATCTATTTATTAAGTAAATCAAAATCCTCCTGTAAGGTATGTAAGCGTCCTTCTAGGTTCTTAAACTTCTCCATGATGGGCTGAATGAAGTCCCTCAATATAATTTGGTGGTGCTCTGCCAATATAGCTCTTACCTCATCCGGAGTAGCCCTAGCAAGCTATCTCTCAACAGGGGCAGCAACAGTAGAAGCTGGATCAGTAGGCAGAGGCTGATCCTGTATTGCATGAGTCTTTGGCAAGTAACCCTTACTCTTGCTGAATGTGATCTTGTTAACGGGCCCCATCTGTGACGACCTCCGCTCAGTCGAAGTCACTGTAACCCTCGATTGGAGTAGGAGATTAGATATTAGCAGTGCAAATGGTAAACTACCTCCACCCGAATAGCGTGACTCTGTTCGAATGTGGAGGAAGAAATATAATGCCAGATCAATCGGTTCCCCTTGAGCTAATCGTAATAAAAATCTGGCCTGCTCGATCTCGAAATCAGTCTTGTGTTTTTTCAGATCAATGTTATACGCGACAATCAGATTAAGCATTCTGAAAAATGCTATACAGTTGGCCTATCAGATCACTTTACTGCCATCATATGGAGGAGCCGAAGGGTCTCACACTAGGTCACGAACCTGATCGTTTGTGAGACCATCATCAGGTACCTCATCGCCGCTCTCACTATCATCCGAGCCAGCATCCAGCTCTGCGGTCTGTACATCCAGTGCTAGCGATGAGGATGCGATTGGTGTGTCCTCTCCAGATGGTGCAGTCGCTGCTCTCGCTGTTACTGCAGGATATGCACTGGGCTCCCGCCGCTTATCAATTAAATAGATATTTATAATGTAATTATAAAATGTAATTATAATATATAATTGTAAATATTTAAGTACTGTAATTAAATAGATTAATGCTTAAAATATAATTATAATATATTTAATTTAAGAATTATAATGTATTAGTGAAAATATTTAAGTACTCTAATTAAGATGATTAATACTTAAAATATACTTATACAATATTTAATTAAAGAATTATAATTTCTAATTAATTCTATTTAAGTACTCTAATTAAATAGATTAATATTTAAAATATAATTATAAAATACATAATTAAAAAATTATAATTAAATATTTGAAAATATTTAAGTACTCTAATTAATATGATTAACACTTAAAATATACTAATACAATATTTAATTAAAGAATTATAATGTATAATTAAAAATATTTAACTACTCTGATTAAATAGATTAATACTTCATTTTATACATTAAAAATATTTAAGTAAATAATTATAGGGTCTACTTCAAAATCTTGAAGGGCCCATCACGTATACTTGTAATGTAATTTTCTCATGTATTTGTGATGTATACTTGTTATGTTTACTACTGAGTTCTTGGATTTTCTAGTTATTTTATATGCAGTTAAACCTAAGAACCGTTCGAGAGTTGTGGCCAAAAAATATTATCTTAAAGAATGTTTGGGTACAACTCTTGAATTGTCCAAAGTGGACTATTTGGGATTTTATCATCTATATGGCATATATATTCAGTTAAAACTCTTGTGTTAGTCAATTAAAATTTTGGTTTAGCATTTTCTTACATTCTTTGTGTATGTAGTTCGTAAGTTTCTTGGCCCATGAATAGGGTTGACCACTTATCGTGACTAGCATACTTGGAGAATTGTAGGAAAATGCTGTCGAAATTTTTACTAACATACGAGTTTTGGACTGAGTATGTATGCGATATAAATGATAGTCTTTCGAATGAGATAAGACCAACTACCTTAAAAATATATGGTAATTAAACACGTGTATTATAATAGTTTATTGATAGTATTTATCCCATGAATTGGGTTTTCTATAGATGGATAAGAGTTGGATGTTGTTGAGAGATAGACTTGGTCAAGATTATAAATAGTATGCACAAGAGGTGAAGTCTTTCTTAGAATTTGCTTGTAGGAGTGTTGACAATCGAGGATTTATAAGATGCCCATGCAAGAAGTGCAAAAACCTTAGTTCATATATTATGATGGCTTTGGAGGATCATTTATTCGTAAATGGAATTGATCCTAAATATTCACATTGAGTTTTACATGGCAAACCATTTCCTAAAAGAGTTAGATTTGACAGTCGTCTCAATCAGATGGACGAATGTAACGAGATTGATACAGATGACATAAATGTTGATGTTTCTGATGATAGTTATGATAATGAAGAAAATATGACTGAAATGTTGGGGGATCTTAGCGCAGGCATATTTGGTGCCAAGGATGGAGAATGAACATCTATACAATCGTTTGAGGGAAATGAAGACTTTGGATCACTGTGGGAGAATGCACAACTAGAATTGTATGAAGGGTGCACATGTCATAGCAAGTTGTCATTCACTGTTAGGCTGCTCCATATTAAGTCTATGTGTCGTATTTCGGCAAAGGCCATCGATATTCTACTTGAATTATTTAAAGAGGCTCTCCCATAGGATAATGTAGTACCTCAAAATTTTTATGAAGCGAAGAAATGGAAGCGAGGGTTAGGATTTGATTATAATATCATTCACGCATGTAAGAATGATTGTGTTCTCTTCTGTAAGCAATATGCAGAATTTGATTCATGTCCGGTTTGTCATGAGTCAAGATGGACATAAGATAAGCGTAATGTGCCCCATAAAGTGCTAAGACATTTTTCGCTTATTCCTCGACTTCGGAGATTGTTTACTTCCCGGATGACTGCGACAAATATGACTTGGCATCACACAGAAAGAGTTCAAAATGATCAATTCCTCACGCATCCTGCAGATTCCTTACAATGGAAGAAATTTGATGACGAGTATCCATGGTAAGAGAACCTCGCAATGTACATCTTGGTTTAGCAACTGATGGCTTTAATCCATTTGGAAACATGAGCACTTCTCATAGCACCTGGCCTGTCATAGTAATGCCTTATAATTTGCTACCATGGAAGTGTATAAAGGATTCTTATTTTATGATGACTCTATTGATTCCAGGGCTAAGGTCACTAGAAAATGAAATAGACGTATATTTGCAGCCAATGATGACAGAGTTGAAAGAGTTGTGGGAATAGGGTGTCAATATATATGATGTGGCCGTTTCATGTGAATTCAAGATGCATGCTGCAATACTTTGGACAATAAATGATTTCCTAGCATACGGAAACTTGTCTGGGTGGAGCACAAAAAACAAGAAGTCACTACAAGCAACATACTCATGAAAGGGGAGAGATAAACAAATGAGATGTGAATGAGCATTTATCTTTTTCTCGTCTTTCATGATATTTGGTGAAAAATCATGAACGATTCCACAAACACTGATCAAAGGGACAAAGGGACAAAAAAAGTCCTAAACGTATAAATTATAGCCAAACACTAGACTCTGTTTAATTAAGGTTGCATTTCTTCAATTCAACCTCATTCCATTCCCTATAGTTTATGATATGTAGGTGACTTTATGCTAAGAATACAATGTGGATGGATTAGTTAACTTGCAGCTTGATTAATTGACAAACCAACCCAGAACCACAACTCATATGCACAAAATAGACCCACAACATAGATGCACAGAAAAGCAAGTAAACTTAGATGCACAAAACAGAACCTCAACGGTCATGTGCACTAAAATGCCACTGCACTAAAAAAGAACCACACAACAGATGAAGTTTGAAGTGCAAGCAGAACCAAAGGCTAGTAGAATGCAGAAAACACAAGCTGAAGGCCACTTCTCAATTTGAGTATATTTTCTTTATAAGTTTTAGTAAATTGAAATATAAAATAAATGTTAAACACATGTAGAGAACTTGGAAGGCATGAACCTTATTGTTTAAACCACAGAGACCATTATTATAAAAATTCTAGTAAATATCGATGGGTGGTAGCTCTTCTACTATTCTAATGGGATGAAATAACTTATGTAGTCAAATTATTAATATTATTCGACCCTGAATGTGGTAGCTTCTTACTGCATGAGAGTTTTAAGTGATCTACATAATTGACATTTAATATTTACTGTTTTGTTTTCCTGGCAATACTAACTCATTCATTTTCTTTAACTTTGTTTTTGAGTTTGAGTCCTCACAAGCATGTGATATCAATTCAAATTAACAGGCACGAAAAGAGATTAGATCAGGAAAAAAAAAATAGAGAGACAGAATCTTGGTAACTGGCAAATACCTTATGATACATGCCAAATAGAGAGTATATCACAAGAAGATATAAAACAACATTGACACCAAGAAATAAAAAAATATATCTATTAGTAAATTCCACTCTCAATCTACATCCAGACAATAAAGTATTAATCTGAAAAAAGAAAAAGAAAAAGGAAACTCCTCATGGACAGTGTGGTTCTCAATAAAATAAAAATATTCCTTTATTCTATTGAGAATGGGTATTCATTGTAGTAACATGAGATTTATTCTTTGACATCCCCAAGTCGACCATGAACTCAAAAGTTTAGGTTCATGTACTACATGCCAGCTTTGACCATCGTGCATGTATGGACAACATAGAACATAAAAGTGCCACTTTTTTTTATAAGCATACTCTCTCTCTCTCTCTCTCTCTCTCTCTCTCTCTCTCTCTCTCGTGTATTTTTTGCGTCTAGTGCCAAGAAACATGATCATTTGATGGGGACATGATGGGTGATATGTACCAGAGCTAAGATGGTTGAACCAAATCAAGCACATTTTCAACACATGATTCTATTTATGAGGGCCACATTAAAGCCTTTATCCAACCTTCTAGCCTTCTAATTTTTACCTCACAGTTTAAGGACCACTATTATTCAGGAAAACAGCTTGCTAGACATGAGATGGTTTGGATATAATGAGATGGGTTAGATTGAAATTATAGCTTAAGGTTAGGCATCAGTTGTGACCCTAATTGTTTAAGCGAGAAACCCAACATTAATTAGCAAAAGAAGGCGAAAGTGGACTATGCAATATTTTCACACACATTGTGATAATATCCTTATCCCTTGACCAAGATCATCATGAAGTTATTTCCAAACACATGTATGTATGCTGCATATAAAGAAGCTCCATTTCTTTTGTTTATCACAATGAGAAGTAATAACTAAAAAAATATCTGAGTTTTTCTGGGAAACATGCAAAGTATAAAAGAAAATAAACGTTTACCTGAGTATTAGCTTCAGAAACAAGCCCAATATTGGAGGAATCGACAGCTCTTTCTTTCTTGTACGTGTCAATTATTGATTTGACACTGCAATCATAATATTGAGAAAATCACAAAATGAAATGTTATCAATTCCAAGTACTATGGTGACGTACAACATAACACAAATTTGGGCAATATTTCATGCATTTATCATCATAAATAGACAATTGGTAATTTCAAATGGCAATCACTTGAGCGTGCATAAGTACAACGTATTTTCGGTCTCGCTACTTGATCTTCTAGGTATAATTAGGATTAAGAGGTACTGAAGCTAGCAACAAAGGTGCATGTAAAATCTATTGTCATGTTGAGCTAGCTCATGGATCGATGAAATGTATTGAATTTAACATAGGTACGTAATTTGAAAGAGAGATGATAACATATTATATTTAATATATGTAGGTGCATAAAGAAGAGAGATTATATATTGCTAATTGAGAGAAAAAGTGCTTGGTCCAGAGAATTGAGGACACAAGGCAACAAAGCTCTAAAAGAATTTAGAAAGGATGGTCCAGGGAAAATATGTCTAAACTAACAAATATAATGCATGATATTGGATGGATGCAGTGTTAAGTAGTCATGTAATAATTGGTGCATTTCAGAGTACACAAGTTACTGCCGGCTAGAGTTGGAATACTAGCAAAACAGGTGGGAGATGAGAAAATGTTAGAAATTTAATTTTATAAGCTTTCAACTGTCTAAATTAACAGTGTATGTTCTGCTCGTTTTCAGTTCAAGGATAGTGATCAACAAGACTCACTACTGGTTTGCGACATTTTGAAATTAATTTCAAAGTACTTACCCATATTTGAAATTAAACAAGAAATGCCCCCTTGAATATATATAAATATATATATATATAATTGCAATATTGACTTAGTAGTGCAAGGTATAATTATTGTAATAATAAGATAGCAAAGCTAGAGGGGGGAAAAAAGGAAATTATGTTTAAGTTAGAATGTATGCCCCTGAATCTTAAAACAAAGCCAACTAATACTATTTAAATAGTTAAATTCATCTAAAGCTAGGCTTGAGAGTTTGATAGGCAGAATCCAATTTAATATCAGTCTCCATGAGCTCACAGTTATATATTTCTAAACACTTTTAACTCGCTGCTGCTGCCATTTTCAACGGTCCCCACGGTCACACCGATAGAGGAGCATTGCTATGCAGCGACGGACTCATGTAGAACTTGGTGTGCTGTTTCTTCACAATATGGCTACACTTCTACCCAAACAATCTCCAGGGTTCACTGCCCAAACAATATGGCTGCACTTCTGTCCAAACGATGTAATGCATGGGTTACTGAAGCTTGTGCTGCTCTCTTTTGCTGCCATAAATGTTTTGGGTTTATATTCTCTCTCTCTCTCTCTCTCTCTCTCTCTCTCTCTCTCTCTCTCTCTTTCTCTTTTCTCACTAGTTAGCGCCATCGTTTTGGACTAGTACTAGAATGCAGTAACTTTATATAAAAGGAAGATAGGTGAGAGCATTCTATATTTATATAGAAAGGGGACTATAATAATGAAAATTAATTAGGTTAAGCTTCTGGGTTCGGCTCCTCATAAATTAGTTATGTACTGCAAACATTGCACCCACCAGAGAGCAGTAGGATAGTGTTGCACATATTATCATACATAGAATGTTGCAAATGCTTCCTGACATCTCACAAAACCATTTTAAATTAACCTAGACCCCACTGGAAATTCAAACTACTACAAGTAATCTTTGCAAGAAAAGGATATAAAACTCTATAAAACACAATTTAGGGTATAAGCTATGCATACTCTTTAAAAACATTAATTCTATCTCCTCTATCAAATGATCGTAGTCTCTCCTCACAAACTTTCCAAAAGATGATACATTAAACCCAGCATTTAAAAAAGCTGTTTTGTTTCTAAAATCTAATAAAATATCCCACTTAAGGGCCAACTTTAGATTTTCTTGCCTAAAAGCATTCACATTGGAATAAGCAAACTTTTAAGCATCTTAGTTTTACCTAATATACACTTTCTTGAACCAATTTTTCTAGGCTATTCAAAATGAACTTCATATTGCCTAATTAGTCATCTAATTAGGGATTTATAGCAAAAAGTATGCCAATTAGAGGACACGCAAGTTAAAACTATCACCCAAAAATTATGAACATCAAATACCCACATCAACCCGTAGCGAAAATGCAGATATAAAAAAAAAATGGTGCAAGAAAGGAGATGCTTTCACATTCAAATAACTATCAATAGTCTACAAACAAAAAGCTAGCATTTTTTTAAAGCAACGAGCGTAGATAAGGGGGAGAGAGAGACAAAATTGTTGCAGAGATACCTGTGGTGACAGAAGGTATATCCAAGGGAAATCGCTCGAGAACGTCAACCTCTAATACAATTTGCAATCGGTTAAGCGAATAGTTTTTTCGATAGTAACGACGGAGGAACAGAGCTCGTATGGAAGAGGAAACAATGACTGTAGCTTCCACAGAAGGAAAATGAAGTGGATGTGTTAGGGTTCGGGACGTAATTGACAATGGAGGTAGATTTCCAGCCGTGTGAATCAAGTTGGTCACCTGGGCATTGAAGGTAGGAGAAATCGGGAAGAAAGTCGAAGCGAAGAAGGGGCTACTTGGTAAGAGAGTGAATGATTTCAGGGGGGGAAAATGAAAGTATTTTGTGTAAGTTGGCACTGAGATATTAGCAACGATAATGCGCCGCTACTTATTAATTTTTTCTTATTGCAACACATATTTTCGCCACTATAAGAAAACAATTGCTGCAAAAAACAAAGTTAGTGACTGCCAGCATTAAATCGCATATTCTCATGAAAAAATTGCAAGGAGATATAAAATCGCTGCAAAAAGTCACCTATTGCAGCAATTTTAATTACAACAAAAAAAAAATGCTGCTAAAAGCCTAATTTCTTGTAGTGAATGTATTAGTTCTGACAAATTTCTTTGCAAAAAATATTTTTTAAGACAAAAATTATCTTTTAGAACAAGAATACACTTTTTGGGATGAAAATTTATAACCCAAATAAGTGTGTTATGTTGTAGCACATGTAGAAAAAAAGAAACTTCTACGTAAATATCTATCTCTCGAGTTAATAGGTGCAGTTTGGTTACACACTTTAGATAAAAAAGATATTTTGAGTAGTAGTGAAATTTTTGAATTAAGATGAGATAAAATAGTTTGTAAAAAAAATGTGTTTGAATAGTGAGATAAAATGAGATAGTTTTTAAGTTTTGGGATTTGAAAAAGGTGTGAGTTCCACTGTTTTATTAAGAGACAAATTGTGCATTGTTTATGCATTGTTCATGTAAGTTCTTGTTGTTCATGACTATTCACGTACTCTTCATGTTAGTTTTATACTGTTATGCACTGTTCACTCACTGTGTACTATCAGTTTTCACTATTTAATAATATTCGTTTAAGTGGATGTTTTTAAAATTTAGAAATAAAATATAATATATTTGAAAAGGAAAAATCACTGTAAGATATAGGTAAGATGTTTTCATTGAACTCATTTGTATTGGCTAACCAAACCTGGCCTTTTCAAAATGTGAGGCTATATCACTTCTACAGACTGGAAGCCAATGAGTATTCAATTATGGTTTACAAAAGCAAGTACTGATTACAAGCCCTTTAGGCTAATTGATAAAAGAACTTCAGCAGAATCAGGTAGTGATCACTCACAGCTAAAGAGACAAAGGCCATATAGATATTCCTTCGCTTCTTTTTATAATTTTTTTAATTTATCATATATCATCTTATCTCATGATCTAATCTTATTATAATTTTTTATATTTTTATATAAAATAAAATAAATAATTTAATCTTTTCAAGTTTTAAAATAAACATAATATTTTAATAATATTTTATTTAACTTTTAACTTTAATCTCAATTTATCTCATTTGAAAAAACAAACCACATGGGTATCTTTAAAAAAAAATCTTTAGGGGAAGTTGCAGGAAGCTTATATATATCTCTGCGTGCATTGACTTAACGGACCGGACCGAAATATTGATCATACGCGTTTTGTTTTTTTTTAATAAATGTGTCATACTATCTATTCCATGCATGGCAGACACCATGGCTACGGTCTAAGGAAATGGACCCACGTATTCAATAATAATGTGGAATCTAAGTATTATCTATTCCATGCATGGTCTGCCGTGGCTACGGTCTAAGGAAATGGACCCTCGTATTCAATAATAATGTGGAATCTAAATAAAAAATAATTGAGTTTTGTTTGATACAGAGGGATGAACAGTATTTTAGTCCAATATTAATTTCCTATTTTGCCCCTAATTTTATGAGAAAATTTCCTTTTGTTTTCTTCTGCCTTTTTGTCTACCGCCTATTTTTGGATGTTTCCCTTTCGTTTCATCTTTCTTCCTCTCTTTATTTTTTACTCCTCACTTTTCCACACAAACCTTACAGTCAACTTTCAATACATCCTCATTCTTTTCAATTCATTCACTTTTTGTTTGAATGTGTGCAAGTTTAGCAAAACATTCATATCCACATAGATATGAATGTTTGTGGTGGTGAGGCCGGCACTGTCCTGGAAAAGGGAGTAGAGAGAGGACTTAAATGAGCCCTTACATAATTTGATTAATAAAAAGACCTCACGAAAGGGTGAATGGAAGAGGAGGGAGAGAGTAGAAAGGAAGTTAGAAGTATGTAGTGGTGAGGGGGTGAAAAAAAGAAGGAATCAAAGTGTGGAGAGAAGAGAAGTAAAAAGAAAGAAAGAAAGAAAGGAAAACCAAGTGGATGTGAAGGAAGAAAATAATTCTTTTTATACTTTGGTGGAGGCTGTTTAACAGCCCCACCAAGTCCAATGAAAAATCTTAGTTGGAACTGCCGAGGGCTTGGGAACCCTCGGACAGTTCAGGACCTTTGCTTTATGGTAAAGGAAAAGGACCTAGATGTGTTATTTCTAATGGAAATCAAACTAAGGAGTGAACAATGTGATAGAGTGAAGAGTAGGCTTAGATATGAGGGATGCTTTGTGGTGGAGCCTTTGGGGAGGAAGGGAGGGTTAGTGCTTTTGTGGAACAGCAGAGTCCAGGTAGATCTACAAAACTATTCACATAGGCATATCAGTGCTTGGATGGTAGATGAAGATGAAAATGAAAGGTGGTTAATGACTGGCTTTTATGGCCAGCCCGAGACTAGTAAAAGAGATGAGGCATGGAGTTTGTTAAAATCCCTTAAACCAGGGACTGAAATGGGGTGGTGTGTACTAGGAGACTCTAATGAGATTATTTCAAATGAGAAAAAAGAGGGGGGGAGACCAAGACCTGAGAAACAGATGGAAGGTTTTCGAGCAACTTTAGAAGAAGCAAATCTATTTTATCTTGGGTGAAAGGGGAATAAATATACATGGAGCAACAAGCATGAAGATGAGACATTTACAAAAGAAAGGTTAGATATGGCTGTGGCTAATCCATTATGGCCACATAAGTATAATGATCATAGGGTAGAGGTGCTGACAGGAAGAAGCTCTGATCATAGGCCTATTTTGCTGACAGTGAAGAAAAGGGGTGAAATGAAGTGGATAAGAAGGAAAATGTTTAGATATGAGGCATGTTGGGATAAGGAGGAGGAATGTGTGGAAATAGTGAAGGAAGCTTGGCAAAAGAGGCATAGGGAATCAAATGATCCAAGGATTTTGGTAAAGCTGGATGATTGTAAGGCAGCTCTCCAAAAATGGAGTAAATGTATTAACTCAGATAATACCAAAGAACTAAAAGAAAAGTCTGAGTCACTAAAAAAGCTACAAGATGAGGAGAGTAGTGTTAATGCTGAAGAGATAAAGAGATTACAAAAAGAGATAGGGGCTTTACTTGAGAAGGAAGACCTTAAATGGAAACAAATTAAGAGCCAAGAGAAACTGGTATGCCATGGGAGATAGAAACACTAAGTTTTTTCATGCATGTGCAACACAGAGGAAAAAGTAAAACTTGGTGAAACAGATTATGAATGAGCATGAGCAAGTGCTTGACAATCAAGAAGATATTGAAGGGGCCTTCATAAGATATTTCAAGGCCAAATAAAGAAGATATTGCAGTGTGTGTGTAGCAGGTGGAGACTCGAGTGATTGATGAGATGAATGCAAAATTGATGAGGCCTTTCTGCAGACTGGAAGTTGAGGATGCCATTAAACAAATGTGCCCCTTGAAGTCACCCGGACTTGATGGTTTTGGTGCTTACCAAAACCATTGGGACACAATAGGTGAGGAGGTAAGTAATGCAGTCTTGAGCTTCCTAAATGGTAAATCTATGATGTCTGTAATTAACTTTACTTATATAGCTCTAATCCCTAAGACAAAAAGCCCCTTGTTTGTTTATGAATTTAGGTCTATTAGCCTTTGTAATGTCATTTACAAAATGTGTCGAAAGTGCTTGTAAATAGGCTTAAAGGAGTCCTTACAGAAATCATTTCATCAAACCAAAGTGCATTCATCCCTGGAAGAATCATCACTAACAATATTATGGCTGCCTATGAGGTCATGCACAGTATGAAGGTGAGAAAGAAAGGTAAGAAGGGAAGCATGGCCATCAAGCTGGATATGTCAAAAGCCTATGATAGAATCGAATGGGAGTACTTGGAAGCTATCATGAGAAAGCCGGGCTTTTGTGGAAAGTGGATAAAGCTGATTATGAACTGTGTTTCATCTATCTCATATTCAGTTTTGGTTAATGGAAAGCCAGGTGACAGGATCTATCCCTCAAGGGGTTTAAGGCAAGGGGAACCTTTATCCCCTTACCTTTTTATAATGTGTGCAGAGGGTCTTAGTGCCCTCCTCAATAATTCTGATTAGCAAGGAGTCACAAGAGGTGTTTCAGCTTCAAAGGGAGGCCTGAGAATTAATCATCGGTTTTTTGAGATGATTGCGTTCTCTTTGGAAGGGCCAATGTGGAAGAATGGAGAAAACTAAAAGAGATTCTTGCTAAATATGAGAGGGCCTCTGGTTAGTTTCTAAATATGGGAAAGACGTCAATGTTTTTCAGTTCTAACACTGCACCAGAAACCAGGAGATCAATTTTAAGGGAAGGAGGGGATATGGCACAAGGAAGTTATGAGAAATACCTGGGTCTTCCAACATTGGTGAGCAGCTCAAAATACAACACTTTTAGATGTTTAAAGGAGAGAGTTTGGCAGAAGATTAACAACTGGAAGAACTCCTTTCTGTCAAGTGCTGGAAAAGAAGTGTTGATTAAGGCTGTTTTACAAGCCATTCCTTCTTATACCATGAGTGTTTTCAGTTTACCAAATAAGTTGTGTATTGAACTCAATGGAATGTTAGCCAAGTTTTGGTGGGGAAGTCAGAAAAAAGAGAGTGGTATCCATTGGAGGACCTGGAAGAAAATGGGAATTTCAAAAGGAATGAGAGGATTAGGATTCAGAGATTTAGAGCACTTCAACTCAGCTTTGTTGGCAAAGCAAGGATGGAGAATATTACAGAATCCTTCTTCCTTGACAGCAAAAATTTATAAAGACAAGTACTTTAAGCAGTTCTCAATACTGGAGGCAAAATTGGGTTCCTCACCTTCATTAATTTGGAGGAGTCTTTGGAGTGCTATGGGGTTGTTAAAAGAAGGATTAAGTTGGAGGGTGGGAAATGGCAAGATGATACATATTTGGAGCCATAGATGGTTATCTACCCCTTCCACTTATCAAGTACAGTCTCCAACCTCTATGTTAAATGAAGATGCAAAAGTAAGGGTGAATTCGGTCAGGTCCGAGGAGGTTTTACGGACCGGACCGGACCTATTCGGTCCAGGGTTTTCTCACCCTGGACCGGACCGAATTTCCTAAGGACCGGTTCAGTCCGGTCCCATTCGGTCCAGTCCGGTCCGGTCCAGTCGGTCCACCCTATGAGTTTTTTTTTTTTTTTTTTTCCAATGACATTTTGTTTAATACTTATGTAATTATATTGTGATATATTTAATATATATACATATAGTATACTATTATATATATATATTAGTAATACACTACTACTATTAGTCTATTAGTAATAATACTACAACTAATAACTATATGTAATAATAGTAATAGTGATAACTATATATGTAACTATATGTAATAGTAATAGTAATAATAGTAATATATGTAACTATATGTAATACTAATAACTAATACTATTAGTCTATTAGTACTAATAACTATATTAGTACTAATACTATAACTAATAAATATATGTAATGATAGTAATATTATATGTAATACTATATTAAATAATAGTAATACTCTTATTACTAATACTTTATGTAGTTATAGTGATTTAATACTAACATATTACATATTAAGCTAACTATACTAATACTATTATAAATTTACAAATATATGATATATTATAATTTATACTATAACTTTTATAATATGTTAATACATTAATATATATACTAGTACTATATATTTTTTTGATCAGTTATACTAGTATTATATATTATAGTTAATAGTTATACATTAAATAATATAGTAATTTAGTATTAGTGATTTAGTATAAGTTATAACTATATTAATTATTAGTATAAGTATAAGTTGTATAACTATAGTCTATACTCTATATTAAACTATTAGTATTTATTTTATTTTTATACCATATTAGAGTCTAGATTATTAGTATTAGTAATTTAGTATAAATATTTGTATTAGTATAAAATTATACATATATTGTAATTTATACCATAACTCTTAAGACTTATAGTATTAGTAATTAATAGTAAATACATTAAAGAATATAACAATACTTTAATACTAAATATATATAGTTATAGACTTATAGTGATTACTTATTAGTAATATAGTATAGTTATATAATAACTATATAATATAGTATAGTTAAGTTAAGTGATTAGTTATTATAATTAGTATAGTTATACTAATATTAGACTATCATTACTATATTATATTTAGTATAGTATATTAGTAATTACTTAATGGCGAGTTAGTGATATAATTAGGTTAGATGAAAATTATAGTTATAGTATAGTTATAGGTTAGACTATTAGTAATATAGTATAGTTATAAACTTATATATATTAGACTATTAGTAATATTATTTATAGACTACCCACTTAGTTTTTAGTATATGTTATAACTTTTTTTTTTGATAAATAAAAGTTTAAGTATATGTTATAAACTAAGTTTTTAGTTTTTAGTATATGCTATAACTATAGTCCGTATTAGTATAAGTTTAAGTTCTATAACTATTGTGACGCCCCCAAAATCCCCACGTACCAACACGGGGAAATTGAGACGTCCGGATGATGACATCACGGGTCACCACCCTATCGAAGAGTGCCAAGTGTGTGCGAGCGACAAATGTGCACAAGAAGATACGCAGCGGATAGCAAAGTCAAATACTAAGTACCAGAATTTTTCTTAAATAAAATACAAAACGGTTCAAAGGTACATAATAAAATATTACAAGATATAAATATTGTTTCAAACCAAATATAAAGCATGAACTCCAACTCAGATCTCCGGCGGAGCCGCATCCTCGGGCTCAGCCTCCTCCTCCTCCTCGAACTCTGCATCAAAATCTACGGTACCAAAAATGGTGCCGCAGGTAAGTAAAATCCAAAACACCACTAGATAAAAACATATTAAACTCAAACAACAAGCATGAATGAATGCCAATGCACAAAACTCCCAAACCATATTTTTCCACGCACGCCAAAAACCCATTTGGCTTAAAAACATAACCTTTAAAACCAAGCCTCGCCATTATCCCAGATAATGGCCCAAACCACCATTTTCCCAGAAAATGGATCACAAGACCATCGCCATTTTCCCAGAAAATGGCCCATATCCGAAAACCATGAAAACCAACCAATTATGCATGCACCATGATCTCCCCTAGGGATCATCCGCACACTCTGGCTCTGTGCCACACCGCAGGTAACGTCTACGCGTGTGACACCTACACGAGTGATGCCCAGACTCGCGCCTCCACCTTGCGCGTACCTGGCCAGGCCATCCTCTAGTCCCCGCCACTAAAAGGACCACGGAGTCGACACGACAGCGTTACCGTATCGTGCGATCCGGTCGTCGCCCAGCGACAACCCAGGGGATGTCACTCAGTATTAACCACTCCCGAGTGACCAGAGGAGCTCCACCGAGATAATAACCCATCCCGGCTTGGGCTCGTGACACGCACGCACCCAAAAATCCTTTTACGCCAATAAAACATGATTTTCTCAATTTAAATAAAATGCACGTGCATGCATCATGTAAATGCCAATTTCAATGCTCGAAAAATAAAATCAACCATAGCACAAAAATTCAAACAACTTCGTCCTCCATCCACCCGACCCCCGAACTCCTCGGACTCAGTCTGGAATCAGCGAACCAACTAATTAAATTATTGTAAGAGTAAAATACATTTAAATCTAAAAGTAGAGTTTGGAAAATACTTACAGCGCTATATAGGATTTTTAGAAGGTTCGGTGCG
Organism: Carya cathayensis; assembly: GCA_011037825.1. NCBI lineage: Eukaryota > Viridiplantae > Streptophyta > Magnoliopsida > Fagales > Juglandaceae > Carya > Carya cathayensis. The sequence goes on along the minus strand of QGSO01000881.1, from coordinate 39 downwards.
AAGCAAACGGCGATGCGAAAGCAACGTAACAGTGCAAAT
>QGSO01000880.1:61121-81794 GCA_011037825.1 Carya cathayensis | reverse complement strand
GGAGAGAAGAGTACGTGTGTAAAGAATTTTATAACTATGAGTGAAGCATGCATTTCTTTATAGAGTAAATCTAATGGATCAGATGAAATCACGTCAATTTTTAAAATTATTTTTATATAATTTCTTTGTAAATGTAACAATACTCTTTCCAACATGATAGTTATTTCTCCTTCTTCACTCTAAATAATTGTCACGTACGTGTAGATGAGGATTTGAATATATAAAGTTGATGTCTCATGACCACGCATCCCAAAGCAACATATATAAGAGATTACATGAATCTTGAATCACGTATGCGCAAATAAAAAAGAAAGCTGTAGAAGGGATAAAGTTGATGTTGATCATTACTTTATATTTATATTTCAATTTAGTATTGATGTTGAATGCTCGAACGTACAATAATCTCCACTAATCGTGCACATTTTGTAAGTTGTGCGGAACATGAATTTCACTTATCATTCTACCTCATATATTTTAATATTATATTTTTATTAATTATTATTTTTATTTTATTTTATTCTTCTTATCTATATATCACATATTTATTAAAAAAAATTAAAATAAATTTTGTATATGAAGATGAAAAGTAAAATTATTAAAAATATAAAAATTTAAATATAATTTGTGATGCAGGAAGAATTAGTAGGACTCTATATATATACTTCCGAGTTAAACCCGTACGTCAATAATTGATTTCAAATGAGGGCCACACCAATGCTGAAGTATTGGACGGGTTCCAGCTTTATGAAAAAGTAATCTGAAAAAAACGAAGAAAAGAAAAAGTAAGATGAGCATTCCAGTCAAAATAAATAAAAAAATAAAAGAACGTCAGATGACCCCATGACGCGGAAGTCTCTCTTCATATAACTTCTCTCTCTCTTTTTGTTTTTGTTTTTTTTTCTTTTCATATATGATAATCATAAGAGAAATATGCAATAGACAAGTCTGGCATTAGCATGGGAAGGGAAAGGAAGGTTTAACTTATTGACCAGTCAGATTCAAAGATGTAAATGAGTTGAAAATTTCTATATTCCAAACTTTTAAATTTGAAATTTGTTGTTTTAGATTCAGCTTTTAAACTCGTCGAAAGAAAGGCCTGGGAACCCCCAATTCTGTTTTCACAGCGGGGAGGGTTGTATTCTCTTCTTCCCTCAAATTCAACCCCTTTTCTTTTCTCTGGAATTGCATTCCCACTTTTTCTCTTTGTTAGGCATATATAAATTCTTTGTAAATAGGTTACTCATGTTATATTCAAAACTATCATGTAAATTAGCGACGTTGATGCATCTTTCATATTTCTTTCTATATCCAATTCTTTAGTAGAATTTCTAAGTCGGGAAAATATTTAGAATCGCAAATGTTATAGATATGCTACCTTTTTTTTTTTTTTTTTTATAACAGGAAGACTAAGCCTCCGTAATTATATTGAAGCTCACTTTTGGCTGAGAAATCATATGATAAGAGACATTACAACACACAAAAAAAAAAAAAAAAAAAAAAAAAGAGAAAAAAAGAAGAGAAAATGACCTCCAGCTAAACCATACTTGGACCCTTTACAACACATTTCGAAAATATGGAAGGCCAAGTTTATCTGTCCTATACAACCCCTTCAAGAGACTAGGGGTGGATGTCAACTCTTTCCAAAATCCTACAATTCCGTCCAAAGTTTTCTGAGCCAAGAAGTCAGCTGGTGCATTGGCTTGTCTGAATACATGTTGGATAGAAAATGTCTTGCCTCTTAGTGATTCCATCAATTCCTCCCAGAAGTCTACTAGGTAATAGATTGGGCATTTTTTCTTTCTAACCCAGTTTATCACAATTAAGGAATTCATCTCTATTTCTATCTTATCCAATCCTCTTTGACAAATTTCCCTCACTCCTAAGAGTAGTGTCATAACCTCAGCAAAGTTGTTAGTGACGTGAGTAAGTGGGGAAGCATAAACTAGAAACTGTTTTTAGAGAGAGAGAGAGAGAGAGATAGAGAGGAGCTTGGTGACTGCGAGGCTTCGAAAATGACCCCAGTCGGGCCCCCCTTGGGCAACCTGGCTTTGAATGCGCGCTCTTGGACGTTTGCGGACTTGGTCTCGCAAACTCCCTTGCCCCTTCCTGAAGTGGAGATACCTCTTAGGCCTCCAAAATCCATTGATGGTGAGCTATGTGTGATGTTTTTGCAGGAGGAGATCCAGAAATCAGCGAAGCCTTTTGTCTTTTCTCTTGTACTGAAATTCCTGCGATAGAGACCGAGCTTAGATGTGATTAGAGCTTTCGTGCGCAATCACTGGGGGCTGGTAGCCCAGCCTGTGATTTCAGGCATGAGGAAACCAAGGAATGTGTTTCTACATTTCTCCAAAGAGGAAGACTTTCTCAAGGCATTCTCTAGGGAAGCTTACGACATTGATGGAGTCCCATATAGAAGCTTTCACTGGACCACAAAATTTTCAAAGGAAGCAGAGTCCTCCTGGGTCCTCGTCTGGGTTTTTCTCCCTGGATTTCCCCCGAACTTATACTCTGAAGCTTTCCTTAAGAACTTATCTCTCCCTTTTGGCCGGTACATTTGCAGTGATAACAGCACCCGGTGTGCCACACACATGGACGGGGCTAGGTTCTGCGTGGAAATGGATGCGGCAGTGGAACCCCTAAAAGGATTTTGGATCGAAGCCCCAAGACAACAGAGCAGTCAATTCCAGGTAATTATTTTCGAAAATTTACCTGCCTTTTGCACTTCTTGTAATGTTCAAGGGCACAACAAACGAACGTGCAAGAAAAATGATTCAAAAGGAAAAAATATCGCAGGGAACAAAACATTGCAAATTGTGGAGAAGAAACAAAGTTCCAATTCCATCCAAGACGTTGAGATAGAAGAGGGGGGGAAATAGTAGGCGGAGAACAGAGTGGGAAAACACTGTTAGAGTCGAGAGTAGACCCAAACATGGAATATGAGAATGTGAATGAAGTTGAGGCCAGAGTTTTCGTAGGAGATAGTAATGCGATCAAAGAAAATACAATGGTTACTCAGGTAGTAGAGGAAAAAGAAAGAACCTTTGAAGAAACGCCAGTTCAGGCTCCGAAGGTAATCGTCCCTGCTTTTGAAGTCATTATAGCTCGACAGGAGGCACTTGATGACGAATTGGCGGAGGAACCTTTGGGGGAAGGGGAGCTTGCACTTGGGGTCCCTCCTCCAATTACTGCCCCTGAAAATGTATTAGAAGTGGTGGAAGATACTAACCTGCTGCTTTCTAGAGTTGCCTTGACACAGTTTTCAGATGACAATCCCACGGAGGAAGGGGGCCTACCTCGATCCTTTTCGACAGGCGAGGTAAGCACTTTAGGGGCACACATCCAAAAGGAAAAGAAGTTTCTCTCAGATGATGAGGAGAGAACTCAGAAGGTTGGAAAGAAAAGGGGTTCTAATCAGAGGCACTCCACTCGGGCAAAAACCAAGCCCGCTAAACTCAATCTGTGATGTACAACATATTTTTTTGGAATATAAGAGGTCTTGGCACCTCCAGGAAAAGACTAGCTAAAATGATCAAGAGAAATAAGCTGAATATTATAGCACTTGCAGAGCCTTTTGGTGATTTACAACAACTGAAAAGGTTGCAAAGGGATTTTGCATTGGAAGGTCATGCCTCGAATATGGAGGAAGGGGGGAAAATTTGGGTTTTGTGGGATAAAGGTGTAAATATTGAGGTGCGAGGCCTTAGTAACCAAAGTATCACTCTAGCAATTAATGAGAGGAAATGCAGTTATGGAGAAAGACGATCTTTATGGGAGGAACTTCAGAAGCAAAACCCGGGGAACTTTCCTTGGCTGGCCTTGGGTGACTTTAATGTTATTAGATCCAATTCTGAACGGGCAGGTGGCAGGCCCAGGCCACGCATACCGATAGAGGAATTCAATCACTTCATAGACAGTGTCGGCTTCTCAGACTTGTCCTTTAATGGAAATCATCTGTCGTGGTGTAATGGGCACCTTGGAAGCTCTAGAAGCTATGCAAGATTGGATAGAGCTCTAGTAAATTCAGATTGGTTGCTAGAATTCCCAAGGTGTTTTGGAGATTACCTTCCCAAGCTGAGTTTGGATCATGCACCCATGTTAGTATGGTTGGAACCAGTGGAAAAGAAATATGGAGTCAGCCCATTCAAATTCCAATCCATGTGGACCAGCCACACCCAATTCAAAGCATGTGTTGTAAGGGCCTGGGCATCAGATCAGAACTCGGTCGATATGACGAGACTCGCTAGAAAACTAAAACATTTGAGGGGAGTACTCAGAAAATGGAATTGAGAAGTTTTTGGGTGGACTTCTAACCATATTAGCCGATTGAAAGAGAGGATTTGCCTGCTGGAAGAACAGTTGCAAGGGGGCTTCTCGGAGGAAGTAGAGCCGGACCTTTTGGCTACCAAAATTGAACTTGACACTTGGGTTAGCAGAGAGGAAACCCGTATAGTTCAGCAAGCTAAACAAAATTGGTTAGAAAAGGGGGAAGCAGATTCAAAGTTCTTCAAGATCATGGCCACTAAGAATATAAAAACAGTAAAAGAAATGAAAATTAATAATGAATTTCCTTGAAGACACCAGATGAAGTCCACTCAGGCGCGGTAGAGTACTTTAAACTTTTTTTATCCACGAACTATCAAACGATCCCCCCGGACTTGAGTCCCTTGATTGAAAAGGTGGTACTAGAAGAGGAAAATCTGTCACTTCTAAAACTTCCTTTAATTCAAGAGGTCAAAGAGGCGTTATTTTCCATCCCTACTGATAGCAACCCCAGACCAGATGGTTTTGGGTCAGGATTCTACAAGGTTTGTTGGGACATTGTGGAAGAGGATGTGATGATGGCGGTACATGAGTTTTTTCAAGGTATTAATATTCCGCGAGAGTTCACTTCTACACTACTAGTTCTTATCCCCAAGGTAGAAAATCCAAAGAGTTTTGACAAGTTCCGACCAATTAGCCTATGTTCTGTCTTCTACAAGCTCTGTACTGAAATTCTGGTGAGCCGCCTTTCCTCCCTACTACCTAAGTTAATCTCAGAAGAACAATGTGCTTTTATCCAAGGCTGGAGCATATTCGAGAATGTGAGCTTAGCACAGGAAATGATTCAGTATTTAAACAAGTCGGCTAGAGGAGGAAATGTGGTGATGAAAGTTGATATGGTTAAAGCCTATGATAGTATTGAGTGGAACTTTCTGATTCAAGTGTCGAAGATTTTCGGTTTCTCTATAGCCTTTTGCTCACTGATTAGACAGTGTATATCATCTCCCTGGTTCTCTGTGGTGATGAATGGGGTTGCTAAAGGTTTCTTCAAGGGAACCCGTGGTCTACGTCAAGGAGACCCCATCTCCCTTTATTTGTTCATTATCGTGGAAGAAACTTTGTGGAGGCTTTTGAAAAAAAGCCTTAAGGAATGGTAGTTTGTTCCCTTTTCACTCCCTAGGGGTGCGCCAACCATATCGCACCTTCTTTACGCTGATGACATAATAATCTTCTCAAATGGCAGTAAATCGTCTTTGAAGGCTATCTCAGAATCCCTGGCGCTTTATGAAAAATCGTCTGGGCAAAAAGCAAGCAAAGAGAAATCTACCATTATTTTTTCAAAGCTAATACCTCCAGTTAGAAGAAGACAAATACTCCAAACCACCAGATTCTTGGAAGGATCCTTTCCTTTCAAATACTTGGGGGTTCCAATGGTTTCAGGCAGATTAATTACAAACCACTTTGATGATCTGGTTGGGAAGGTTGGAGCTAGAATTGGAGGCTGGAAAGCTCGGTTTTTATCTAGTGGGGCCAGACTGATCCTAGTCCAACACATTCTCAGCAGCATCCCCATCCACTTACTTTCCATTTTACAGGTACCTTTGATAGTTTTGAGATCTCTAAATCGGTTACTTAGCAATTTCTTTTAGGGGTACAAGGACGACAAGCCAAAGAAACACTGGAAAAGTTGGGACCAATTATGCAGTCCATCTAGTTAAGGGGGTCTTGGTATCCGCAACTTTCAGGATATCCAAAAATCCTTACACATGAAGCTAGCCTGGAAATTATTGACAATTGATTCTCTATGGTCCCATTTCTTCAAAAATAAATTTGTGAAGGATGGCCACATCTCTCTTTTAACCCCTTCGAAAGGATCACAGTTATGGAGACTATTATTGAAAGGCATTCCGGAGGTAATCGAACACTCTAAATAGAAGGCAAAGGAAGAAAATGTCTCTTTTTGGTTTGATAGATGGTTGGGGGAGGAAATTCTAGCCACAAACACCTCTGTCATGGCTCAAAAGCTGAAACTAAAGGATATTTGGCTGGAAGATGGATGGGACCTGGATCTATTACATCAACTGGTTGGAGCTCAAAAAGAGCAAAAGATAATAAATACAGTGAGTGGCCAACAGAATGGTGATGACATTCTCATTTGGTTGCCTAAGGAAGATGGAATTTTCTCGACCAAGAGTGCCTGGGAGTGCATACGTGTTAGAAGTCCAAAAATCAGGTGTGGTCTAATTGGGTTTGGCACCCATGCCTCCCAAAAAAGATGGTTATTATAATGTGGAAAAGTTTTAACAATGCTCTTAGTCTAGATGATAGAGTAAGACGACTGGGCATTCCTCTAGTTTCTAAGTGCAACTGTTGTGTGAGAGGCGCCTATGAAGACCTGAACCATGTACTAGCTAATGGGGAAGTGGCACGGCACATATGGCAGAAATGTGCGACCCAGGTTGGTATGCTGAGACCACAGTTTAACACCTGGAAAGAAATGGTGCGGGTATTGTTTAACAGAGCCTCCAAGTCGACTACAAGAGGCCTACTGATTGGTATAATTCCCACCATTGTCACCTGGGTGCTATGGCTTCGAAGATGCAAAGCAAGAATGGAAGGAAATTCCACATTTGTGGAGAAGACTTGGAGGACAATAAAATTCTAGATTGTGAAGCTAAGTGAAAAGTTGCATGCAACGAAGGCCTTATCGTTCCAAGATGAAAGAATAGTAGAAGGTTTGCAAATCCAACTGAAAAACCAAAGGAGAAAAAAGGTACATATTGTTTACTGGCATCGCCCTAAGCATGGCTGGATAAAACTCAATGTAGATGGAAGCAGTAGAGGCAACCCGGGGCAAGCAGGTGCAGGAGGAATCTTAAGGGATGCAGCAGGACCTGACGTGAGAAAAAAGACTCATAACCCAGTAAATGGAGAATGGTCATTTAACAATTGTTACCTACTGGGTCTGCAAAGATAATCCCAATGAAGGCATCTGTAAACAAGTTCGAGCTTTGAGGAAAAAGTTGCAGCAGATTGAGATGCTTGAAGCAAAGCAGTCTAGTGGGCATCATCTTGATGACCAACAAATTGCAAAGCTTCAAATGGCTCTTGAGAGCTCGCTTGCTGAGCTTGGTGTTCCAGTTACACCACCCGTTGTTATGGGTTAGTTTACTTGCACTCTCGATCTAGAGTCTTCAGTCCAATGCAACCATGGAGGTAAGTATGTAAAGCGTGGCGTTACTTGTTTCCCTTTTTAATCTTTTTCCCCACATATGCCTTGCTGACTCTACTTAACAAGTGACAACATGATAAGGCTGAACAAATGGAGTAAAAATCACAACGGAAAATGCTAGAGCCACCGTTATGGAGATCGGGGGAGAGGGAATCTGTTGAGGAGAAGAAGGCAACTTGTCAAGAAGCAGGTCAGGGGTTTGGAGGGAATCTAAAATAGGGGCATCCCAGGAAAGAAGTAAATAAATGAGTTTAAAAAAAGAATACAAAAATCTAAATGCCACAGTAGCATTCTCACATCAGGCGAGAAGCAAAAATGGGACAATATAACGGTGGCTATAGCATTAACCTATGTGAAAACATGGGATTTATACTTTTGTTGTTTAGTTATCTTGAATCTTGATGATGATGTTGTTTATTTTTGTGTAAATATTTATGCAGTAGTGTAAATATATTTAAGGGCATTAACATTGGCTTGACCAAATGCATCTTCAAATTTAGCCAATATCAACTTGAAAATACATTTGCCTATTCTATCTAAATTCAATCACCACATTGGATTAGCCATTCATTCTTTATATAATAATAAAATATTATTAAATTAATATTTTTTTATAAAAAATTATTTTTATCACATTTTATAATTCTACCAATTTAATATTAAGCAATATTATATTTTAATTAAATTAATATTACAAAGTTCTCATTTTCAAAGGTCATTTAATCCTAACAAAATTCTTAAACAGTTTTTTAACTAAATATCTTAACCAAATATCTAGCAACATATAAGAATTTATGCAAAAAAATAAAAATAAAAAACTGCACTTACATAAATCGATATCAAGAAAACACCTTAATTACAAAACACATACATAAACACATAGAGGAAATCTGCACTTCCAACACCATCTTAATTACAAAACATCTACATTAAACATAATAAGGAAATCTGCACTGATAAACACCATCTTAATTACAAAACATATACATAAACACCTAGAGGAAATGTACACTTCCAACACCATCTTAATTACAAAACACCTACATAAACACTTAGACCCAGTAATCAAATCTTCCAACACCATCTTAATTACAAAAAACAGCATCATAAACACCTAGAGGAAATACATAAATATGCACTTAGTTACCATGTACAGCAGCAGAAAATAATCCCCTAGATTACACATAACAGCAGTTACAAGTGTCACCAAATACATTCAAAAAATCAGTTAGTGGGTTCCAATCTGTCATGAAGTTCCCATAGATAATTCATCTTCCATCCAAAAAATTGTCTTCCATTTCATAAATCAGTACCAACTGCAAAACAGAGAATTAAGCAATATTAATCTGTGTTTTTTTACCAAAAACAGCAACTATCAATATTTCCAGGTGTGCAAAACCATCAACTCTTCAGTTTATTAACCAAAAACAACAATTACTAAGATTTCCAAGTGTGCAAAACCATCAACTCTTCAGTTTACTAACCAAAAATAGCAACTACCAAATATTTTTACAATGAACAAGACTAGACCTGAAATAGCCAGAGACTTGCATAGGGTTCCAAGAGATAAAGGGCTGAGAGTTTGTTTAATGGTGCTCAAGTTAAGAGAAGTTTGAGAAGACATTGTAAATGCTGGAAAAATATTGATGCAAAACTATGGTAAAGTCAATGATTCTGTTTCAAGATCGAAAATAAATGTGATTTTGCTCACTTTTGAACCTTATTCTCAGGTTATGTTATGGATTTCGTGAGAAGTGTAGTATCAAGTGCTTCAGGGCAAGCATGCATGCATTCATCTTTTTTAAATGGAGTTATGCAGAGGAGGCTGCAGGATCAGGAGAACTGAACAAGTCCTTGCAATTTTCATGCCATACATACATGTTATCTGAGCAAAATAGATTGCTCTATTTTTTATTCTGTTTAATCTGATTGTGGGTTATTTGAACATAATATTTTTTTTAATTCATAATTAGAACAAATTAAATATTGAGGAAAGAAAATGAAGTTTTGTAGAGGAAGAAGAGAAACTGTATACTATTTAATATTTATTGCTATTACATTTCAAAATAGATATACTATATGTTTAAGGCAAAACTATGTGTGTGTAAGGCTTATTATGATTTGTTCAAAGTCATTGACTCAATGGAAACAAGATTCAACAAACTTGATAAAATTGCAGTCCTTTCCTTTTTAAGACTATTTGAACTACCCACAGTATAAGAAATTTGCATTTTCAAACTTTTAATAACAACACAACAGACCAATTTGATATGTCATTTCATCGTAATTAAAAATTTTCATAATATTTCTAAATACCAATTTAATTCATGCAATTACAAATTACTAAGCAAAAAATTATTGTATAAAATCATGCAAAGGATGTGAGGAGGCAGAGAAATAATAGGCCAGGCATGTCAAAGAGCTAGCTAGTGCAAACATTCAACAATTTTATATGCCTAGATATATTCATATAGTAAACAGGTGAAACCCTACAAAATTGTCTGGTGAAACCCTACAAAATTGTCTGGCTTTGACAATTAAAACATTGATCTTATACAATCACTTTCTATCTTCTACTTTTCATCATCACCTGCTGACATTCAACTGTTCTAATTCCAAATTTGTAAGGTATGATGATATTCCACGATCAATTGTAACCTCATTCAAAATAAGTATTGGTTCTTCAGAATCATACTCATTTTTAGCCGCATCCCTAATAACATGACACTGCAAACGGTATCATAATGTGATACTAATTGGACCCTTAGAAACAGAGTCAAGGAATTCTCTGTAATTTTTAGAGTATGAGGAATATTAAGGACCAACTTCCAGTCAGATAGGAGAAAGCCAACAAGTATGTGAAAGATGTCATAAAAACGTATGCATGGTGATCTACTGACCAAGGCACCAAAGAAAGGAGAGGAAAAGGATCACAACAAGGCAAGTAAAAGAAGACAAAAGCAAATGGAGTTCGTAGTTGTTACCAGGCTATCTTTGAGCATTCCCTTGTTTCATTACTTTTTCAAAGGTTGTTGTTTATGATTATTCAGAAGTAGGGAGATAAAACAATGAAAAACTAAGAATGTTGTGACTGAACTTGAGTGTTTAATTTTGGTGCATTTGGTCATGCTAACATTGTTCAGTCCTTGAGAAAAGAACATAACATAGATAGCAAGTGCTGTAATTTGGATAAGAAAGACAAAAGTGGGAGCAACAAACAGAGGGTAATCGAACTATATGTTATTTTTATAGTTCCTTCTACTTTGCCTTCTACTTTGCCAACAAACAGAGGGTAATCAATTTTTCCTTCTACTTTGCCAAGTTTTTCTCTGGAGCCAAACAAATTTCAGTAATTTTTATCAAATTATCATAAGACAAGCCTACCAACCAAACGGAGTTGTAAACCCCCAAGAGAAATGGTTTTTCTAAGTGCAAAACGACACGGAGAAAGTAAATATTTCCAAACTTCGTCTTCAATCGCTCAATTCTCGGAAACCAAACACAAAAGAGTCTCTCCTTCAAAGACTATCGACTAGAAAGCATTGAAAATCAGAAAATCGGAAACCAATTTTTGAGTTATGGGTTTTTGGTGGGGAAGCTAAAAAGATCAGAGGTCAGAAACCCAGTTATCCCACACCTCAACCAAACAGAGCATCAAACCTTACCGAGAAATCGATAAATACAAACCAATAGACATGAAAATCAGAAAAAACCGAGAGCATAAAGAAGGGTAATTTTACGAAAAATTACAGATCGGGATCGTCTGTGAGAGAGATAGAGTGGAGGGGCGCAGCCGTGGGAGTGGACGTGTGCAGCCGTGGGTCGTGGACCGTTTCCGTGTATGCGAATCGAGAGAGAAGGAGAGAAAAAGTTTAGGGAGAAAGGGAGTTGGTTCCGAAATGGAGGGAGAAATGGCCTTTTCCTTCCCGCGTGCTTCTGACTTCGGCTTGGTCAGTTGGAGTGAGAAAATAATTGTTTATTATTTAGACAATGAAAACCGTCTTTTATATTTGGCTAACGACTATACAGAAGTCTAAAATATTTTGAATTTGTCTAATTCAATGGGATAAATTTTTGAGTCAAATTATTCTAAATTTAGTCAAGCGCTCTAAGACATATATTATTATTATTTTAGAATATAGTTTATATATATAATTAATTTATTTATATATAGATTATTTTAAAAATATATTAATATTAAAATATTTTATTTTTAATGCCTCGACTGAAACAATTACCGCAACAGTTTTCAAAACTTTATCTGGGATTAGGTGGTTATCACATCAAATAGAAGACATGACCTACTCAGGTATGACAGCAGGGCCATCTTCTTTTATGATTAGAGAAATCTTCATTATTTTCACTGACTTAAATATCTGAGATGTTTTCACAAACCTCCAAATCTCATTTATTTTGTGGTTGCGTGTGATTGGGTATGTGTGATGAGGTGAAACACGCTCAAAACAAACTGAGTCAAGAGATGCGACCCGCTGATTTCCTCATCAATAATTCATTTCACAGGGGGGCCACATGCCCACAGCCATGCTAAAGTATTTATTCGATGTGTCACTTCAAGTAATATGAAGTGCATTTTCCAAGCTAAAAACAAAACGGTTAAAATAAGAGAGGAAAGGAATCATGTTGACAATACTAAATAAATAAAAATAAAAAGTAAGAATTTTGAGGCATGTTTCGAACACTATTTTGAAGTGACGAGTGTTCATGCCATAAAGAGTTTGCTGTTGGGCACGCTACAAATATTTTACCTCTAAAATATAATAAATTAAATTATCAATTTCATACCACAATTTTAAAGTTCTATTTATATAATTTTTAAGATGTACTCTTATTTTTAAAAACTTGATATCCGAGATTTATATTAAAATAATTATTATTTTTTATAATAGATTGTATTTAAGATTGTCTTTAATATTTCTCGTTTAAAAATTTTCTTTTACAAAATTACATTTTTGTAAACTAATTAAGAGTTTCACGCCTTTTTTGTTCATACTTAATTCATATGTTAACTTTTTTCTTTTAGGAAAAATAACATTTTGTAGCTTTGAGATTAGAAGGTTTGGTTTGGATGATAAGTTTAGATGAAATGAATTAAAATAATTTGTAAATAGTAGTGAAATAATTTGTGAATATTAATGAAATTATTTGTAAGTAGTAGTGACATGGATTAAGTTAAAATGTTTTATAGAATTTAGAAAAATGATAGAGAAAAAATTAAGTAAAAATATTATAAAGTTAAAATATTGTTAGAATCTAATTTTTTAATTTAATTTTTGTTTTGAAATTTGAAAATTTTGAATTATTTTTTTATGTTTTCTTTGAAGGTTTGTAAAAATTGTAATAATTGGGTAGTAATTCATACAAACTGATATAGTTTCATATGATACATTAGATCTACTTTATAATAAAAAATAATTAACAATATAATATATCTCATGAAATCACATCAATAAGTTTAATTTTGTAGAATTACTTTGTAACTAAAATATTAAAAAAAATTATCTTTTATTTTTATTCATACTCATAATATGATCTGGTGCACAAGGAATGAGGCACATGCAAGCTCCAACTGGCAAACTAGTAGTAAGGAAAAAGTATACATTGTAATTGAAATCCTTAGAGCTTTCAAGATCGCAAACTTAGAGCTGGGTTAATCCTGTAACTAGCTGAGATTTTTAAATAGATCAAGGGAGATCCAATCATAAGTAAAATATGTTCGAGTGTGACCCAAAAGGTCGATGAAGTGCTGTTGAGGGTGAGCAAAAGAGGAAGGCAGAATTGAAGACAATTTGGAGAGAAGAGTACGTGTGTAAAGAATGTTATAGCTAAGCCGAGTGAAGAATGCATTTTTTTATAAACTAGATCTAACTAGATAAAATTATATTAATTTATAAAATTATTTATATATATATTTATTGTGAATGTAGCAATACTTTTTCCAAGATGTCAGTTATTACATCTTTACTCTAAATGAGAGTCACGTGTAGCTGAGGATTTCATGAATATATAAAGTTGATGTCTCATGACCACGCACCCAAAAGCAACGTATAAAAGGGATTACATGAATCTTGAATCACGAATGCGCAAATAAAAATGGAAAAGAGGAAAGCTAAAGACGGGATAAAGTTGATGTTGATCATTACTTTTTATTTCAATTCAGTCTTGATGTTGAATGCTCGAACGTACAGTAATCTCCACTAATCGTGCACTTTTTATAAGTTGCGCGGAACATGACTTTCATATTATGCTACTTATCTTTCTACGTAATATATTTTATATATTTTAAAATTATTTTTTATTAATTATTATTTTTTATTTTATGTTATTCTTATTAAATTAATTATCTTGTTCTATTTATTATTCATACACCACATATTTATTATAAAAAATAAAAAAAAATTTAAAATAAATATGATACGTGAAGATAATAAATAAATTACTAAAAATTATAAGAAATATAATTTGTGACGTAAGAAAATGAGTTGGACTCTATATATCTATATACATATATACTTCCGAGTTAATCCCCGTAAGTCAATAATTCATTTCAAATGGAGGGCCACACCAATGCTGAAATATTGGATGGGTTCCAGCTTTATGAAAAGGTAATATGAAAAAAATGAAGAAAAGAAAAAGTAAGCTGAGCATTCCAGTCAAAATAAATTAAAATAAATAAATAAATAAAAGAAGCTAAATCAGATGATCCATGACGCGGAAGTCTCTTCATATAACCTTTTTTTTTTTTTCATATATGATAATCATAAGAGAAATATGCAATTTTATAAAAATAAATTTAATTTGATGTGATACGGTAGACTGTAGAATGATGATATCTATAGTTTCAGTCTTCTTCTTTTTGTGTTTTCAGACATCATATTGTGGTATCGATACATAATTTAAACACAAAACTGTAAACTAAAGCTATTACAAAATTGGTGGCCATAAAAATTTAAGTAATGCGAGGAACATTACATTTGATAACTATTAATAAAAGTCTATTCTTAAAACGATAATTAAATATTACTATTAATTCAGGTGCTAAAGCAAACCAGACAATACTTACCCAAACAAGAGGCTAGACTTCACTTATCTCTATATCAGAACTATCATCCCCTCCAATGGGTGCACCATCGTCTTCATGAACAGGAAAGTTCAAAACAACTGGAAGCTGCAACTCCAATGAAGTTATGGTAGTCATCGTGCTTTCCTCAAATGGCTCTCTAGGCATTCCAGTTTGTTGAAGCCGCAGTGCGTAATTTAAGTAATACAACACATCGTGCATAGTCGGCCTCTCAATACTAAATGCCTTCAAACACTTTTCTACAGTAACACCAAATATTCTCAATGAACTAGGTTTAATGTTACCAACAAGTATTGGATTGATAATGTTCTCGAGTTGGCCTTTCTTTTGCCATAGCATCCCCCATTCTGCTAAGTTCACCTCATCCAGCTGAGATGACTGTATAATAGCCGGTCTAGCACATAGAACTTCAAGAAGTACAACTCCAAAGGAGTATACATCAGATTTCTCTGTCAATTGCAGGGTTGTAAGGTATTCTGGATCAAGATAACCAAAACTACCTTTTACACCCATGGTGAAGTTGTCTGGATCGGGAAGGCCGGATTTCGAAAGGCCAAAGTCGGCAACTTTAGCCACATAATGTTCATCGAGCAGAATGTTTGTTGACTTCACGTCACGGTGAATGATTCCTCCAGCTTGACCAGTGTGTAGATAGTGTAGACCTTTTGCCGCACCGATGCAAATTTGTAGTCTTTGCTCCCAAGATAATTCAGACACTGAAGTTGATCTCTCATAATTTTCATCTGAATGATAGAGGTGATCTCTCAGAGTCCCCTTTTCCATGAACTCGTAAACCAATATCATCTCATGCCGTTCATCACAATATCCAATTAGACAAACAAGATGGCGGTAACGAATTTGAGACAACACCATGATCTCTGTTTGGAATTCCTCCATACCCTGCCCATGTCTTGGATCACTTCGTTTCACAGCCACTTTGGTACCATTTTTAAGAGTTCCTTTGTAGACTTTCCCGAATCCACCCTCACCAATCAATAGCTTTGCATTGAAGTTCTTCGTTGCACTCAGTATTTCAGAAAAAGGTACCCTTAAACTAAGGTTTAGACTAGGACCAAGGGAAGCATTAGGACCTCTTTGAGTCAACCTGCTATGCGAGCTAAACCCTCCATACAGAGGCACTTCCATAGTCTGATCATGCCCTGGTTTCTTGAATTTCAAACCCAACACCACTAATATTACCAAAATGAAAAAAGCCCCACTACATGCAGGACCAATTATAGCAGGGGAGAGTTTCTTTTTCCCTACTTCAATTTCCCCAGGAGGAGTGAAACCTGATTGGTTCACTACCTCCAGAATCTCCAGCCCATTCAAAAAGGCATTATGTATCCGAGAGTCCTCCACTCGGCTGATACTAGCATTAACAAATCCCAAAACATCAGAATCAACCACAAAATCGAAGTAAAATGGAACAGCGCCCATCCTATCTGTTATAATGTAAGGATTGATCTCCAAACTGAAATTTCTATTGATAGAGAGATTGAACCACAAGTCATTAGGTGTTGCACTTACTACGTCAGAGAAATGGACCCGAAGAAAGTTCTTAGAATTCTTATTGACAGGAAAACTCCAAGTTATCTTTGGAAAACTGGAGTTGCTGCTAGTATCTGTAAATTGTTTTGCCGTCTGATACACAAAAGCTGGGGCAATATACTTGGTGATCCTTTCGGGTTCGTAATAAGGCGTTTCACCTTTGTACAGATCAGATGTTTCATTTTTTGGGCTCTGTAAGTAATCATTATCTCGATCCCAATTCCTCCATAACTCATCAAGCTTGGACGTAGAACCCCCAACGTCGATCCTATGGACTTTATGCAAAACCTTGGAGCTCAAACGACTGTAGTTACTGTTAGCTCCTTGAGAAGTAATGTATGGGGCCTGATCAGGGATGAAGCTCTCGGGGCCAAGAAAAACTTCTATGGCATTCACAAAAGCTGAAGATGTCTCGTAGGGCATGAAGTAGATTTTAAATTCACCTTTCGGGATGGTGAGCAAGAATTCCTCAATCTTTGGAGAACTAGTAACGTTTCGAAACCTATAGTTCGTTAAAAGTGAAAGCCCAGAAACCTAAACATTGAACCAAGCAACAGACATATCAGTATGTGACAAGAAAAGAAAGAAATGGAGGCGTACAATGTATGTGCCATCCTGGTTGATGTCAAACCTATATAAAGACGGGTGTTTGAAAATTATTGCCGTTTGATAAAGAGGTGAGCTGCTTGCTGATGAGTTGCTGTTTGTGACAGTTTCTCCCTTTCCGAGTAAGAAACCCCGGTCGCCAACGAAGACTCGGGTATCGACGCTGGTGTTGGAATGTGCTCCACAGTTGATGAAGTAATTTTCAGGAGGAGAGTAAGCTGAGGAGAGAAGCAGAAGTAAGGAGATATGAAGAGATAAGAAAAGACAGAGTTGGAAAAGAAGCTTATGGGAAAGAAGAACTTCCATAAATTTTCTGCTAAGGATTGCTACTTTTCAGTGGTTATGAATATCTGAAAATGGAATAACGGTGGTGACGATCATGAAATTCATGGATGGACATGTATAGCAGTGGAAATCTTAAAGAAAGACTATGACTTGGAAATATGTCATCATTCCACTAATTTCATAAAGAATGGCAAAAGAAAAGGAAAAAAAAAAAGAAGGAAAAAGAGATGGGAAACCGAGAAGCCCCCACAAGAGAGTAAAGAAAGGGGTAAAAAAGATATTGGTGCTATAGCATGGGAAAACAATAATTGATACCTAATCTAGAAAACAGCTGCACGTTCTATTCCTGAGTAATAATTGAACCGAGCCATGGGCGTGCTACTAAGCGGTTAGCCGAACGAGCCATGGGAGGGTGAGAGTTGGTGATTTGTTGGTTGTCGGTTTGGTGGTTTGTGCGTATACCGTGGGCTGTGACAGTGGGGAAGACGTGGGGTTGTTGGGTTCGACAATGGTGGTGATGGGTGCGACAGTGGTTGGCTTGGCTTAGAACAGAGGGTTGGGGCTGGATGTGTTGCAGGACAGAGCACGGAGGCCTCGGCAGCATGAGGTGGTGTCTAGCATGACCATAGAGGGTCCTCCATGGCCTGACCGTGCGTGGGTTGGGAGGTGCGACACTGTGAGGAAAACTTGCGTGTGGGACTTCAACGTGGCTGGATTGCGGGGTGGTGAAAACTTACGAAGAGAGAGAGAGAAAGAGAGAGAGAGTGTGGAGAGGAGAGAGGGAGATTGTGAGGAAATAAACTGTAGAGACGTGGGCAACGCAGAAACTGGAGGGAGTGAAAATCTGGAGTGAGCGAGCAACCGACGGGGGAGGGGAGAAAGGAAAAAGATAAAAGTACCCTCTGACGTCAAAACGAAGTCGTTTCTGGCCGGTGGGCTCTCGTCCTGGGCCGGTTCTGAGTATGGGCCTAGTATTACATTCTCTCTCATTTTAACTCTTAAAAGATCTAAATGAAAAACGCACTAAATGGTTTAAATAACATTACAAAAATGGCATTGAATTGTTTGTTGTGAATGTTGTGAATCAATCAAAACAGAAAGTTTCAAAGATAAAGAGAGAATGAGAGAGAGAGCAATTCTTCTTGATCCATATGATATAACATAAATATACCTACATATATAGGATTACAAAAGTCTTAATTGACGACTACGACTTGGTCAATTATGACGGCTAAATGTGGTCATACAATACAAGATAATTTACAACACTTCCCCTTTGGATGATCATATTTAAAGAATATGCCTCGTTAAAACCCTGCCAAGGAAAAACCCTGTGGAAAAAAACCAATGACGAAGGAAAAATAGTACAGTATTCATGTATACCGCCAAGTGCTTTAGGATTGCCTCATTAAAACCTTGCAAAGGAAAACCCAGTGGGATAAAACCTTAGCGAAGGAAAAAGAGTACAATCAGCACAAATTTTCAAGACATCACTTCCCCTGAAAAGTACATGATAATATGTCTTCAAGTCTCCGCATTCCAATGTTTTGTACAATCTTCTTAAATGTTGCAGTTGGTAATGCTTTAGTGAATAAATCTGCCAGATTATTACTTGACCGTATCTTCTTGACATCAATTTCAACTTTCTTCTCTTGAATTGCAATGATCTTCTTGTATGGATCTGATAGATAATTCGCATCTGTATATCCATCTAATTGTGGACTTGATCCAAATAATCACATATTCAGGGTTTCAATTGAACTGGAGATAAGGTACTTCAGGACCAAGAATTTCTCCATCGTCTTCACAAGGATGAAATGAATTTTTCTGCTTATCAAATTATCGAGCAACCATTGGAGTACTCAGGGGATGAGTTTTGTCCATATAAAAGTGCTTCAAAACTTTATAGTGAAATTCACCATATGATCCAAGATCATTTTAATATTGAATTCACTACTCTTCTGGAGTTGTGCTCTTCTGGAGTTCTTGTAAATAACATAATTACTGGAGGAGTTATCAAAATTAAGCCGCAAACCTCTATATTTTAAAACGGTGGCTATCTTTTTAGGCCAGACAAGTATCACGAGATTTTACAGTTCTTATGTACCTGTCAGGCGCCGAAAGGCTATAATGCTACATCTGCTATCAGGCGCCGCAGGGCTATGATGCTACGCCTCGTCTCTTGTAGAGAGATGCTTCACGAGGGATGCCGTGAATCAATAGAGGTGCTTAGTTTTTCTCTATAAGTGCTTAGTCATAATTTTCTCTATAAAAGAAATATTCAGCTCATCTTCATTCGCATCTCATCTTTTTCACTTTTTTGTAATCATACTGCATTCTTACTCTGAAATCTCTTTCTGCATTCTTACTCTGCAATGGCTCAGCAATCTTCTCATGGCCAATATATAAGGTATTATGCACCTAGCTCATCAGCTGTTCCTGCTTCTACCACAGGTGCTAATCTGACTAATAAGTCAGATGTTGAAGCTATCTATGAGCTTGTAAATCTCGGTGCCCATTACTCTTCAACTATTTATGCATTTTCTCAGCGACTACAATCCAAACCTTATGATTTGGACAAACTCCATGAGAAAATTTCTATCCTTCAGCGACTTCTTCAGGAGTCTAACGTGAAGATAGAAGCAATAAAGCAAGTGAATAGGAAATTAAAATCTCTGCTTAAGTCTTCTTTTAGATTGCCTACTCCTTTAGATAAGGATGCCATGCAGATTCTTGAAGAACAAGAGCGTTTAAAGAATGAGGCGAAATGCCTCAAATTTCTGTAATTTTTGCTTCAAGATAATAAAATAATATTTTACAAATACTCATATTTGTGTTTCTATCTTCTGGTAGATATTCTGTGTGCTCCATTTTATTTCTCATTTAATAATGCACATTTATCTCCCCCTTGAAACCGAAAGGGTTTTATATTTCAAATATGTGCAGTTCTTCTGATCTCTTTAGGAGTTTCAAGAAGATTTAAATCATCAACCACAATAATAACAAATCCGGAATCTCTTAATAAAAACACATGGGTATATTGAATTATTTTCAAATCCTTATTTCAATAAATATTTGCTAATGCGTTTATACCACATGCGTTCGGATTGTTTTCTGGATGTACTCAGATAACAAACTTCAAGCATTTTATATCCTTCAGGGATTTTCATATATATTTCTGGATGTATTCAGATTAGAAGCTTCAGGCTTTTTATATCATTCAGGGATTTTCATATATATGTCATGGTCTAATAACCCATATGCAGTGACCATATCCATTAACTGCATATCCAATCTTTTTGTAACTACCAAACTAATCAAAAATCTGAATGTGATTGCATCCATAACAAGAGATTATTTTTCCTCATAATCAATCCCTGATTTTTGCAGTTTTCATGAGCTCTTCTGGAGCCTCAATGATATTTAAATTATTTATATAAACTGCAATAAAAGATAATATAAATACTGAAAATATATGGAAAATAATATGTTCCACATGCGTTTAGCTTGCATTAGATCATATAAGGATTTTAAGACTTGATAGAATATGTACTTCAGTACTATATGCTTCATGCATACCCAAACTCTTGGTAACTATCAAGTTAATACAAATCTCAATATGATCTCTTTAACTTCAAAA
>QGSO01000880.1:0-60700 GCA_011037825.1 Carya cathayensis | reverse complement strand
TATATATATATATATATATATATATATATATATATATATATATGAACTCCAATTCAAGCAAATCACCTCAAAATTGACAAAATTGAGGTATGTATTAAATACTTTTCTCGTAGTTATCTATGAACTTGTATCATTAAGATCGAATTCTAATTTATATAAAAAGTTATTTTATTTTTAAATCAGTATATAAAGTATACAATTGACATCATTATAATTTTCAAACTATTTTTTGGTTAAAATTATTTCCTCTACAAAAAATAGTACTGATTAATAAAATTGGAGTGAAGTTTTCTTTGAAAAAAAAAATGCAACCTTCTAACAACTTTAACGGTTAAGATCGATGGTTTATTTGTATCAGTCCGAAAAATAAAAGTTGCTAGAGAGAGGTCGGTATTCTAATATATAACTAAAACGTTGATTTTCCTATTTATATGATAGTTAAAAACTTTCACAAATGATAGTATAAATCCTATTTATATTTTTTATTTATAAGATTCATTCTATTAGTTTTTTTTTTAATTTAAATTTTAAATTTTAAATTTCATGTTTTTCAACTAAATAAATCTGACGTAGAGAAGTAAGTATTTTGCAAATTTCTCTTAAATACATTTAACAATTTTCTTCCAATAATGATCATAGTCTTTCTCCCCCTTTAAATTGCTCAAACTTTAAGGTCGTGCCGATCCAATTTTGGCATTTGTAGAGGTTGGGGGTAATTAGGAACAAGAAATCAAAGTAATTGACAGATAACTTATATCAAGGTTTAATTAATTTAGCGGTCGTTGAAATGAACCTTAGCAAGGGGGGTGAGGCATGCAAGATCTGAACAACTTCCTGTCTAATTTCTCCGTCAATAATTGATGGTTTCAAATGGAGGGCCACACCAATGCTAAATCATTGGACGGATAACATTTTAGTGAAAAGTAGGCATCCCATTCCAAAAGCGAAAAAGTAATAAGAAGAGATATGGCCCCATTGCATCTAGGTGAGACCCAGCTCTCAATCTTTTCATATTACTTTTTCCATAAGATATACTTTTAAAAGGCTTCCGAAACTTTCAATAACATCTTACGTCCACAACTTCCCAAACTATAATTTTCCAAACAACCCAGAAATGTAATGCAAATCGGCATGACTAATTATTTGAATTTAGACTTCACTTGCCTCTGTATAAGAACTATCATCCTCTCCAATGAGTCCATTATCATCTTCATCGGCAGGAAAATTCAAAACAACTGGAAACTGCAACTCCAATGAACTGTTCATTGTCGTGCTGTCCTCGAATGACCCTTTGGGCATCCTAATTTCTTCAAGCATCAATGCATAATTTAAGTAATATAGCACATCATGCATAGTTGGCCTCTCAATGCTATTTGCCCTCAAACACTTCTCTACAATATCACCAAATATTCTCAATGAACTTGGCTTGATTTTACCAACAAGCACGGGATCGATAATTCTCTCCAGTTGGCCTTTGCTTTGCCATTGCATCCCTCATTTAGCTAAGTTCACCTCATCCTGTTGATCAGGTGACTTTATAATGATCGGTCTAGCACAAAGAACTTCAAGAAGTACAACTCCAAAAGAGTATACATCAGACTTCTCTGTCAACTGTAAAGTAGGGAGGTATTCTGGATCAAGATACCCAAAGTTACCCTTTACACTTGTGGGGAAGTTGTCCAGATCGAGAAGGCCGCATTTCGAAAGGCCGAAGTCGGCAACTTTAGCCACATGACTTTTATCAAGAAGAATGTTTGTTGACTTAATGTCACGGTGAATGATTCCTCCAGCAGGACAGATGTGTAGATAGTGTAGGCCCTTTGCAGCACCAATGCAAATTTCTAGTCTTTGCTTCCAAGACAATTCAGACCGTGAAGTTGATTTCTTAGAGTTGTTATCTGAATGATAGAGGTGATATCTGAGAGTCCCTTTTTTCATGAATTCATAAATCAATATCATCTCACGCCGTTCATCGCAATAACCAATTAGAGAAACAAGATGGTGGTGGCAGATTTGATATAACACCATGATCTCCGTTCGGAACTCCTCTAGACCTTGCCCATGTCCTAGTTCGCTTCGTTTCACAACCACTTTGCTGCCATCTTTTAGTGTTCCTTCGTAGACTTTCCCCAATCCACCCTCAATAATCAATGGCTTTGCATTGAAGTTCTTAGTTGCATGTTGTAATTTAGCAAGAGGTACCCGTAAACTAAGGTTTAGACTAGGAGTAAGGAAAGCATTAGTGTCTCTTGGAGTCAACCTATTATTGGAACTAAACCCTCCATAAAGAAGCACTCCCAAAATGGGGTCAGGCCTTGGTTTTTTGTATTTTAAAGCCAATGCCACAATTACTATCAAAATGAAAAATGCCCCACTACATAGGTCCAATTACAATAGGGAAGAGTTTCTTCTTCTTTGCTTCACTTTCCCAATGTGGAATGAAATGATCTGATTTCTTCACGACCTCCATCTCCAGCCCACTCAAAAAGGTGTCAGGAGGCGTAGAGCTCTTCTCTGGGCCGATACTAACATTCATAAATCCCGAACCATCCGAATCAACCACAAAATCCATGTGAAATGGAACTCCATCGGATGGACTTCTAGTTTGAGAGTAAAGATTGATCAACTAACTAATATTGCTATTGATGTAGAGATTGAACCAGAAGAAATTAACGAATCTACTTATCATGTCGGAGAAATGGGCCCGAAGAAAGTATTTAGATTTCTTATTGACAAGAAAACTCCAAGTTACATTTGGTGAATTAATACCCTCTTTACTCAACTTTTTGGCTGTATACAAAAGCTGGGGAAATAAATTTATCTGTGATCAATATTGTGATAGGTCCCAACACAGAGAATTTAACACTAAGACAATTGTTCTCTTCGGGTGAGAACGTACCACACTTCGAATGCAAATACTTGATGATTCGTTAATGAAAAATGATGGCTACTTAAATAAGCAAAGCCAAGCACCACAAACCGAAATATAAGGGAAACTGCAACTAACAAATAGAACTTAACAAATGTAAAACAAAATGCAAATAACAGAGCATAATAAACGGAAGATAAATGACGTAAAACTCGCAACACTTCATTCCACTTTTGCATGTTGAGCTATGACCCAGTCCTGCATGCAACTTACGTCCCCAAATAATTAGGATTCAGTTTACGACCCCTCTCAAATCGTCGTGGCTTAACAATCCCTCCCCCATCAAGTGGAACCTTGTCCCCAAGGTCCATATGCGGAAATTGCTCAATCAACGACTGACTTGTTTCCCACATGGCCTTTTCCGCTGGTAAACGCTTCCACTGAACCAAGCTCTCTTCTTCAAACTTCTTTCCATGTTTAACCCAGCAAGTGTCCAAAATTTGTTGAGGTTCCAGTAAGATTATGCCTTTATCGTTCATTGGTGGCAGTTCCGTAGAAGGTACCACCAGATCTCCCACGAATTTTTTGAGCAGTGAGACGTGGAAGACTGGATGAATTCGTGCTCCTTCCTGTAGCTGAAGCTTGTAAGCAACCGTTTTGATTTTCTGTACGACTGGGTATGGTCCGTAAAAGCGACTAGCAAGTTTCTAGTGGACACATTTGAAAATCGATTGCTGCCGATACGGGTGCAACTTGAGAAACACCATTTCACCCACTTCGAAAGTCACATCCCTCCTGCTTTTATCCGCTGTCTGCTTCATACGATTAATGGAAGATTCCAAATTTGCTTTAAGTTGACGCAGCAACTCATCTCTAGCTACGAGACTTTGGTCTACTTCATGTACCGCAGAATCACTGTTATGGTAATTGTGAAGGAGAGGAGGTAAATGACCATACAATGCCTGTAGACGCATGGAACGTTGTATTATACCATAGCTCAGCCCATGGAATATAAGTGCTCCACTTGTGCGGCCATTGATGAACAAAGCAGCGAAGATATTGTTCGACACATCAATTAACTACTTCTGTCTGTCCATTAGTTTGCGGATGATAGGCGGAGCTAAGTTTCAATTGAGTACCTGACATTAGAAAGAATTCTTGCCAAAATCGACTGATGAAAATTGGATCCCGATCGCTAATAATCAATTTCGGAAGGCCATGCAACTTGATAACTCCTTCCACAAATTTTTCAGCCACACTCTTAGCAGTAAATGGATGGGACAAAGTTAAGAAATGTGCAAATTTACTTAACCTATCAACGACTATTAAGATTGTATCCTTGCCGTGGGAGGTTGGCAATCGTTCAACAAAGTCGAGAGTAATATCATCCTAGACTTGGCAGGGGATGGGTAATGGTTGCTGTAATCCAGCCGGGGACAGTGTCTCATATTTCATTTTTTGGCATACCTCATAGTGCTTGATGTACTCTTGGATGGATTGGTGCATTTTAGGCCAATAAAATTGCTGAGCTAGTCGTTTGAATGTCCGTAAGATGCCTGAATGACCACCGGTTTTGGTGTTGTGTGCCTCATGCAGCAGCTTAGTGCGCAGCGTCACATAGGAAGGAATAACCACCCTTCCCTTAAATAACCAAAGTCCTTGGCACTGAGAATATGGACCTTCGGTTTGAGTCTTTGCCATCTGTTCTATGGACTGAATATAAGAATCCCCTCCATAAGCAGCTTTAATCTCGTCCCACAAGGTAATAGCGGCTATGTGCAGATGATGCAATACTGGACTGTTTGGCTGGCATGAAAGGGCATCTGCTACTGGGTTCTCGCGGCCTGGCCAGATAAATAATTTCGTAGTCGTAGCCCATTAATTTGGCTACCCACTTTTGCTGCTCCGGCTTTGATACAGTTGATCCAGAAAATACTTCAAGCTGCACTGGTCGGTTTGAACAAAGAATTTCCTCCCCAATAAATAAGGTCGCCACATGCATATGGCTTCTACCACTGCAAGCATCTCCTTGGCGTAGGTTGCCCATGATTTTTTTGTAACTCCAAGTGCACGACTAATATAGGCAATGGGCTTGCCTTGCTGAGTTAGAACTGCGCCAATCCCATCTCCAGAGGCATCGGTCTCAATGGTGAAAGAGTCATTGAAGTTATGCATAGCCAAAGTGAGAGTAGTGGTCATTGCTTGCTTAAGAGCAAAGAAAGCTGTTATGACCTCTTCATGCCAGCCGAATTTCCCCTTCTTGAGTAGGTTGGTGAGGGGTTGAGCGATAATGTCATAATTTTTAATGAACTTCCGATAGTAACCTGTGAAGCCTAAAAACCCACATAATTCAGAAATATTAGCAGGTCGGGGCCATGCGAGCATGGCTGCAATTTTTTTTATCATCAACCTTCACTCCTTGCGGCGCGATAATATGCCCCAAATACTCTAATTCCTGTTGGCCGAAAACACACTTGCTTGCCTTAGCAAAAAACTTATGCTGTCTCAAAATTTCCAGAGTTTGTGCAACATGTGTCACATGCTTCTCCCAAGTGGAACTATATATGAGAATATCATAAAAAAAGATCAAAATGAAATTTCGAAGATGAGTTCAAAATATTGAATTCATGATGGCCTAAAATGTGGAGGGTGCATTATAGAGGCCAAAAGGCATTACGAGGTATTCGTAATGACCATTATGAGTACGAAAAACATTCTTAGGAATATCAGGAGGATTTACCCTTACTTGGTGGTATCCGGCTCGCAAATCCAACTTTGTAAAATATGCGGCGCCGTGTAATTCATCCAGCATTTCGTCCACTGTTGGGATGGGGAAACGATCTTTGATGGTGATGTTATTAAGCGCACGGTAGTCTATGCAGAATCGCCAGCTACCATCCTTCTTTTTTACAAGTAGTACTGGTGAGGAAAATGGGCTAGTGCTAGCACGAATATGTCTGGAATCCAGCAACTTCTGCACCTGCTTCTCGATTTCTTCTTTCTGGAAGTGAGCGTATCTATAAGGGTGTACATTAATAGGTTCGGTTCCCTCTTTTAGTGTAATGCAGTGGTCTATCTCGCGCATGGGTGGTATGCATGAGGGGTCTTGAAACAAGTTTGCGTACTCCTGTATTACTCGCTACATGTCTGGATGATTAATGCCA
The DNA here is from genome assembly GCA_011037825.1 of Carya cathayensis. Classification (NCBI taxonomy): domain Eukaryota; kingdom Viridiplantae; phylum Streptophyta; class Magnoliopsida; order Fagales; family Juglandaceae; genus Carya; species Carya cathayensis. Next base: position 54,667 of record QGSO01000880.1, on the reverse strand, counting down.
TGAACTGCACCCCGTAAGCCATCCTCTGTACCTGAAGGAAAACATACTGCAAATAATGTCTGGCCTTGTCAGCAATCTTTTGAAAGTTCCTTTAATGTAGCCTCCTGAATAGACTGCTTGCCCAGTCCCTACAATCGTCGGGTTTGGTTATTCCAGATGAAGTCCATAGTTAGTTGCTTCCACGGAACCCAACATTTCCAACCATTGGATGCCTGGTACTAAATCAAGACCTGATAGGGGCAAAGAGAAAAGGGTGAGATCAAACTTAGTGCCTTGTAAATTCACTGATACCTTATCAAATCGTCCTTGACATTTTAGTTGTTCATTGTTAGCAACTCGAACAATGAATGGTTCCGTTGGTACTACTGGTAGATGTAGCGTGTTTGCCAAATGAGCACTGATGAAGTTGTGTGTGGATCCATTGTCGATCAACACCATCACGTCGTGAGAACCCATAGTTGCTGTCATACGCATTGTTCTTGGGCCAGTCCATCCAGTCAATGCGTGTAAGGTGATTTCAGGCTCTAGTTTTGGTTCTTGCACCTCTCCTGTAACGTCTCCTTGAACAATTTCTCCTGTTTGTTGATTAGTGACATCCTCATAGACCACATTACCAGCACCTGCATAGCCCTCCAAAAGTAATAGCTATGGTTTTTGGCATCGATGCCCAGCCGTAAATCGTTCATTGCAGTTAAAGTAGAGGCCTTGCGCTCGTTTCCTTTGCATCTCCTCCCAGGATAAACATTAGACTAGAGCAGCTGGAGTAGCAGGGCCTACACGAGTGGGTTGTGGAAGAGCTAGAGGAGCTCTAGTAGGTGGTGGTCACATGAATCAGCGCTGTCGTGCAAGCTGCTCGTCTTTCATCCGTGCTAAATTAATAGCCTCCTTGAGGGATTGTGGCTTAAACATCCGAATTCCATCAGAAATGTCAGTTTTTAAGCCGCCCATAAACGTACCCACCAATGCTTTCTTTGTCCATCCATGTACCCTGTTGCCGAGCTTCTCGAACTCACGTTGGTAGTCTCTCAATGTCCCTAGTTGTCTGATTCTTGAGAGAGCTTCATCGAAGTCTTCACAGTCAGATGGTCCGAAGCGAGCCCATAATTCCTCTTGGAACCTCTCCCATGAAATCACATGTCCCTCTTCCTGTAACGTCCTACGAAGCCATTGCCACCACTGGTTGGCTTCCCCTTCAAAGTGGTAAGCAACCATGGAAACCTTTTGGTTTTCAATCGTGCCCTGGTATTCAAAGAATTGTTCCACACGGTTGAACCGTTCGGTTGGGTCATCCCCTGAAAATCGAGGGAATTCCAACTTCGCTGATTTGGAGGAGATGATCTATCGCCCCATCATTTCCTTCTTGCTATGGGTTGCCATGGTTGGGGTTCTCTTGATTGACGATCAACATAGTTGAAATTCGATTGAGAGTTTCCTCCATCTGCTGTAGTGCTTCTTGAACTATACCAAATCCAAATTCCAAGTGCTCAATACGTTCCTTGTTCGTTTCCATTATGAACCTGGCTCTCATACCAATGATAGGTCCCAACATAGAGAATTTAACACCAAGACAATTGTTCTCTTTGGTTGAGAACGTACCACCCTTTGAATGCAAATACTTGATGATTCATTAATGAAAAACGATGGCTGCTTAAATAAGCACAGCCAAGCACCACAAACTGAAAGATAAGGGAAACTGCAACTAACAAATAGAACTTAACAAATGTAAAACAGAATGCAAATAACAGAGCATAATAAACAGAAGATAAATGACGTAAAACTCGCAACACTTCATTCCACTTCTGCATGTTGAGCTATGACCTAGTCCTGCATGCAACTTACGTCCCCAAATATTTAGGATTCGGTTTACGCCCCCTCTCAAATTGTCGTGGCTTAACATATTGACCGATAAATATCTTTGCTTAAAACCGTTGCATCTATTGGGTTGAGTAAGTAACCATCATCTGGATCCCAAGTCCTCCACAAATAATCATGCTTGGATGTTGAACCTCCAACGTCGATCCTATAGATTAATTTATGCAGAACCTTAGAGGTCAAACCACTGTAGTCACTAGAAAGTTAGTGTCGACGATCCATCACAATTATTAAAAACACAAGTATCTTTTTATACTACCGTCGGCAATGTATTATACTACTTACAAATCGAGTAATACTACTTACAAATAAGTGTATAGACTCGCCTTTTATACTATGGGACAACATCAATCATAAAAAATTAAATGAAAATACTTTTTATACTAATAATTGATTTGAAAGATTTTTACTTGTTATGTTTAGATAATGCGTTGAGATGAGATAAGATGAGATGAATTGAGATAAAAATTAAAAGTTGAAAAAAATATTATTAGAATATTATTTTTTTTATATTATTATTTGTTTTAAGATTTGAAAAAGTTAAATTGTTTAATATATTTTATGTAAAAATTTAAGAAAATTGTAATAATAAAATGAGATAAGAAACTGTGCCTTAATCGAAATATGCATTTTTTTTATATCAATAAGCATGCTATATAATTTTTTAAGAAAATTACTAAAATGTTAGATTGGTTTAAGGTGGATTCTTAATTTCCTACCCCCGCCAATAATATTTTGTCTTCTTCCCTTTTCTTTTATCTCTCTTGTTTGGAAAGAGAAATAGAAAAAGCTATTAATAATGGTGTTACAACACAAGGTTATAATTTATATTATAAGGTGATTATTTTATCTTTCATCATTAATTGAATATGCCATTTTATCTCCAAGTGACTTTAGGCAGAAGCTTTTAATACATTCCCAATAACTATTGATAAATGGGCCGGGAAGGACTAAAAATTGTCTCTTAGCTGAGTCATGATGTGACATGACTAATTTCCTCGACAATAATTCAGTCCACAGGGAGGCTGCAACAATTGTAAATTTATTGGATGTGTCATTTCAAGTAATATTTATTAGCAACCTATCACAGCTCGGCACTACCAACAATTGTGAGAGTCAAGGGAGAAATAAGGATACATGAGATTCTTGGAGAAAAAAGGGTGAAGACTCTCACAATCTAACCTCAATTAGTTGAGAGAAGTTGAGTGATCTTGGAGCTCTAACGGTAACATGTTCAGACCAAGATGATAATCCAATTGAGCCTATAAATTCGAAAAATTCAAAGTGACGTTTAAATCTGCATGGTAGTTCAGCAAACTCCGAATAAAGAGGGATTCTCTTTGTCAAATTCCCCTGCTATCAAGCTGTCAATGTAACAACTTCCCTTGTTATCAAGCTGTCATCGCAACAAATGGAAGGCACACCAAATTGTCAAACAGCTCAAACCAGAACCAGATTTCATGGGATTTTTCTTTATTTGATTCACAACTAAATCATTGTAATTTTTATTTAAGTACTTCACTTGTATTGCCTATGTGTTCACGTTACTATTGAATAAAATTTGAGTTTCATTTTCCTTTCAACGCAAATACTCAATCGGCTTAGTTTTTCTTTATGGTATCAGAGCCATTGTGAACACTAGGCGCAACCTATCACAGCTCCTGCATTTTTTTTTTCTCTTGAACTTCCATTTTACCTTCCGCTCATTTCTTTCACCGTGACTACCTTGTCACTCATTGTTGGCAACTTTATCACCCTCCGACTCACCCAAACAATTACCCCTTGTGGCGTGAGCAAACATTGGCTCTTGCCGAGAGTCAAGAAATGGTCGGACATCTCACAAGTGAAGATCCCGCTCCAACCAAATACACAAATGTAGAAAATTCAACACCACAATTAACAGATGCTTTTATAGCATGGTGAAAGTCAGATCATCTCCTTCGAGGGTGGATCATTGGAACACTCTCAGAGGAAACTTTCGGACTTGTTGTTGGTCTAGACACAGCTCATGCTATTTGGGAAGCTCTCAAAAGTGCATATGCACAAGACTCACAAGAACATGAGTTCACACTGCGACAACAAGTAACCTATCTTCGATAGGAAGACAACACAACGATCACAGAACATATTCGCACCTTCAAAGGTCTCTGTGACAATTTATTAGCCATTGGAAAGCCCATACCAGACCAAGCAAAAGTCTTCTGGCTTCTCACCAGCCTTGGTCCTCATTATGAAACATTCACAACAACCATGTTGAAGCCCCCCAGGCCATCATACTCTGAGTTGGTCTCTCAACTCCAAAACTTTGATCAAAGGCGCAACTGGTTCTCTAACCACACAGACATCCCAGCTTCTTCCCTCACTCATCAAATGGCTTTTTATGGACAACAGCAGCAACGCCCACAACCAAACTCTTCAAGCTATCGTGCACCTTCACAAAAATTCACCTCCAATGGTCGTGGATTTCAGGCTCAACAGCAAAGGGACTCTTCTTCAGCAAACTCACAATGTCAACCTCCACCACCTGGTGAGCGTCGCATGACACCTGCAGAGAGGGACAAATATCGTGAACAACAATGCCAATATTGTGGGATGATGGGCCATGTTGCTAAGATATGCTGGGGGGTGCCAAAGAAACCTGCTCAACAAGATGAGATTCCTCAAGCACTTGTAGCACTCACTTTGGACACCACCATTGCTGACACCGAATGGAAAACGAACACTGGGGCTTCCAACCATATGACAAGTAAGCCAGGTATGTTAACTAACCTTCGTAAATACTCTGGTGCTGACTCGAATTGGAGATGGGTCATCTATGCCAATTCTTGCAATTGGTGATTCTTGTATAAAACAAAAGGTGTCTACCTTGGTCCTCATTATGAAACATTCACAACAACCATGTTGAAGCCCCCCAGGCCATCATACTCTGAGTTGGTCTCTCAACTCTAAAATTTTGATCAAAGGCGCAACTGGTTCTCTAACCACATAGACATCCCAGCTTCTTCCCTCACTCATCAAATGGCTTTTTATGGACAGCAGCAGCAACGCCCACAGCCAAACTCTTCAAGCTATCGTGCACCTTCACAAAAATTCACCTCCAATTGTCGTGGATTTCAAGCTCAACATCAAAGGGACTCTTCTTTAGCAAAGTCACAACGTTGACCTCCACCACCTGGTGAGCGTCGCATGACACCTGCAGAGAGGGACAAATATTGTGAACAACAATACCAATATTGTGGGATGATGGGCCATGTTGCTAAGATATGCTGGTGGGTGCCAAAGAAACTTGCTCAACAAGATGAGATTCCACAAGCACTTGCAGCACTCACTTTGGACACCACCATTGCTGACACCAAATAAACAACGGACACTGGGGCTTCCAACCATATGACAGGTAAGCCAGGTATGTTAACTAACCTTCGTAAATACTCTGGTGCTGACTCTGGGCTAATTGGAGATGGGTCGTCTATGCCAATTCTTGCAATTGGTGATTCTTGTATAAAACAAAAGGTGTCTGCCTTACCTCTCAATGATGTTTTATTGGTTCCAAACTTAACAAAAAGTTTACTTTCAGTAAGTCAGTTAACTATACAATTTCCTATTAATTGTGAATTTTCTAATGTTGATTTTTGTGTTAAGGAACAGGAAACAGGACAGGCAATGATAATAGGGAAACGCAAGGGTGATCTCTATGTCCTACCCACTTCACTAGAATTGTATTTCTCACATCGGTTCAAGACAGGCACTGCAGAAGTTTGGCATCAACGCCTAGGCCACCCACAGTCCTCAGCTTTACAAATGCTAAAAAATAAAGGACTTATTGATGTCGTAGGGACAACAAAATTTCAACATCTTTGTGATAGTTGTCAACTAGGAAAACTTAGTTGTTTACCTTTTTCTTGTTCGGAACATTCAAGTACTAGTGTCTTTGAAAAAATTCATTGTGATTTATGGGGACTTGCACCCGTTTTATCAATTGCAAAATTTAAATATTATGCTTGTTTGGTTGATGATTTTTCTAAGCATACGTGGATTATTCCCTTGCGCAACAAATCTAATTTTTTTAATGCATACTTAGCTTTTGAGAAATATGTTGCAAGATAGTTTAACAAGCAAATTAAAATTTTTCATTTAGACGGAGGTGGTGAGTTCATCAATTCAAAACTGTCGACTCATTTTCTTCCTATAGGCATTGTTCATCATGTATCATCCCCATATACCCTTGAGTAAACGGTATAGTTGAGAGGCGCCATAGGACTATAAGAGAATTAGGGATGACTATGTTATTTTACTTTGGTGCACCCTTATTCTTATGGATAAAGGCCTTCACCACAGCTGTATATATTATGAATCGCCTACCTTCATCTGCTCTCAACTTTGAAACACCATATTTTGCACTTCATGGGACACATCCAGATTATTCCTCACTTCGAGCATTTGGGTCTAAGTGTTTTCCCTACACTTGGGATATATGAAAACACAAATTTGATCCTAAAACACTTCTGTGCGTTTTTGTAGGCTACAGTGAAAAACATAAGGCCTATAAGTGTTATCATCCATCAAGTAAAAAGTTTTTCATCTCTCATCATGTTGTCTTTGATGAGTTAATTTTTCCATAAAAGCCTATCCACAAATCCTGCATGACAGCAAATCAACCACAGGTAATTAGTATTTTTGATTCTTGGCTACCACATACTAACATTTCTTCTTCTACAGGTACAATTTCGGACTCTCCCTCACCCCCATGTCAAAGCCCCTTGCTGCCAATTGACAATTGTACTCCACTAAGTTTTTCCCAAAATTCTAGTCACACTAAGTCATCACGACAATCTCTCTTTATCGAGTCACAAACCAGTGCAGAAATAAATGAATTTCATGAGTCTCTTCACAACACTAGTTCACCTGAAACAATTCTATCACAAGAATGTCAAGAGTCTCACGGGTCTGCCCAAGAAATAGCTCCATTAATTGTAAGTGAAACACCTGAGTCCTCCCAGCATAGTCCTACTCCTTCAACACCATTGGTCCACTCCATGGTCACTCGGTCTAAACTAGGTGTGGTAAAACCAAATCCTAAGTATGCCTTAACCACCATCACCTCAACTAATATACCTCATGAGCCTCACAATATTAAGATTGCATTAGCACATCCTGGTTGGAAAGCAGCCATGGACAAGGAGCTAGCTGCACTACATCAGAATAAGACCTGGAAACTGGTTCCTTGAACACCAAGCATGCATGTCACTGGTTCAAAATGGGTGTTTAAATCAAAACTCAAACCAGATGGTTCTTTAGAACGACTCAAAGCACGTTTAGTTGCAAAAGGGTATCATCAAATTGATGGAGTAGACTACACAGAAACTTTTTCTCCAGTAATCAAACCAAGGACAATACGCATGATAATTACTATAGCTCTTGTTCATAAGTGGTCCATACGTCAACTGGATGTTAAAAATGCCTTCTTGCATGGTTTAATTTCTGAAGATCTATACATGCAACAACCACCAGGAATGGTAGACTCTCAACATCCGACACACGTTTGCAAACTACAAAGAGCTCTTTATGGCCTAATACAAGCACCACGTGCTTGGTTTGATCATTTTAGTGCATTTCTTCTTAAATATGGTTTCTTTTGTAGTCTAGCTGACCCTTCATTGTTTGTTTTCCATTCGGACTATGGCTCATTAATTTTACTTCTTTATGTAGATGACATGTTGCTCATAGGATCAACTCCAACACTTGTTTCAAATTTCATTACGTTGCTAAGCAGTGAGTTCGCAATGAAAGACTTAGGACCTATTCACCACTTTCTTGGGATGGAAATAACGTCAACAACAAGTGGCCTTCATCTATCCCAATCACATTATGCATTGATGATACTTGAACGCTCAAATATGGTTGACTGTAAGCCAATGAGTACACCTCTTGAAGCTAAAACAAAAATATCTTCCAATGATATTCTCATGGAAGACCCAAGTTACTATCGAGGACTTGTTGGAGCTTTACAGTACCTTACACTCACTCGTCCTGATCTTTCATTTAGTGTTAATTATGTATCTTAATTCATGCATGCTCCCACAATGACACATTTAAGAATGGTTCGACGTATTTTACGATATGTCAAAGGAACAATTGAAATGGGATTAAATTTTTATTCACACACTACACTTGATCTATTTGCTTTCTCAGATGCAGATTGGGCGGGGTGCACTACAACGAGACGATCCACTACAGGCTATTGTACATTCCTTGGAGGAAACCTTATCTCTTGGTGTGCAAAGAAACAGCATACAATTTCCTGGTCAAGCACGGAAGCAGAATATCGCACAATGGCTAACACAACGGCTGAAGTCACTTGGATGACCTTCATTCTCAAAGACCTTCGCATTACATTGTCATCTACTCCCATACTTTATTACGACAACCTTAGTGCACTTCATATGACAGTAAATCTGGTATTCCATGCCCAAAGCAAACATATCGAGTTGGATTATCATTTTGTGTGCGAACGTGTTGCCCATGGTCTACTTGTCACACAACATATCTCCTGTGATAATCAAGTTGCCGACCTCTTCACCAAACCAATCTCAAAACAGCTCTTCAATATTTCAGCAACAAACTTTGCCTCCAGCCCTGGCAAAGTTTGCGGGAGGGTATTAGCAACCTATCAGAGCTCGGCACTACCAACAATTGTGAGAGTCAATGGAGAAATAAGAATACATGAGATTCTTGGAGAAAAAAGGGTGAAGACTCTCACAATCTAGCCTCAACTAGCGGAGAGAAGTTGAGTGATCTTGGAGTTCTAACGGTAACATGTTCAGACCAAGATGATAATCCAATCGAGCCTATAAATTCGGAAAATTTAAAGTGACGTTTAAATCTACATGGTAGTTCAGCAAACTCCAAATAAAGAGGGATTCTCTGTTGTCAAATTCCCCTGCTATCAAGCTGTCAACGTAACAACTTCCCCTGTTATCAAGCTGTCATCGCAACAAATGGAAGGCACACCAGATTGTCAAACGGCTCAAACCAGAACCAGATTTTATGGGATTTTTCTTTATTTGATTCACAACTTAATCATTGTAATTTTTATTTAAATACTTCACTTGTATTGCCTGTGTGTTCACGTTGCTATTGAATAAAATTTGAGTTTCATTTTCCTTTCAACGCAGTTACTCAATCGGCTTAGTTTTTCTTTAATATGAAGTGCATTTTCCAAGCTAAAAACAAAAGAGAGGGAATCGAATCATGTTGACAATACGTAGAAAAAAAAATGTGATTTATATTTTTTTTGTTTAGTTATCTTGAATCTTGATGATGATGATGTTGTTTATTTTTTTAGTAAATATTTTTGTTGTAAATATTTATGCAGTGTTCTAAATATATTTAAGACTTATATGATTGTTACTTTGAAATATAGTTTATATATAATTAATTTATTTATATAAAGAGTATATAGAAATGGTACCGTTATTAAAATATTTTATTCCAATGACTCAATCAAAACGGTCATCGCAACAGTTTTCAAATCTTTGTTTATTTGGGACATTTGAAGTATATAAGTGTTCATCACCAAAAGGATAACTATCCAAAAATTTTGGGAGAGACGTTTTCAGTTTATCCGTAGCAAGTGAATCTTGTATATCTCATAACTTACTTCAAATAAGCGATCAGATAGTTATCACATCATATAAAAGACATAAGGGGCTCTATTTACATCTATTAGGTATGACAGCAGGGGCCATCTTCTTCTATGTTTAGAAAAATCTTCATTATTTTCACTGATTTAGCTTTTAAAAACGTTTCCACAAACCTCCAAATCCCATTTCCTTTGATTGCGAGTGATTGCGTATGTGGTGATGTGAAACACGCTAATAACAAGCTGAGTCAAGATCTGAACCGATAATTTCCTCATCGGTTATTCGATGTGTCACTTCGAAGTAAATATGAAGTGCATTTTCCAAGCTAAAAACAAAACGGTAAAAACAAGAGAGGAAACGAATCGTGTTGACAATACTGAAAAACAAAAAGTAAGAATTTTGAAGCATGTTTCGAACACTATCTTGTAGTGAGAGTTTGCTGTTAGGTACGCTACAAATAATTTACCTCCAAAATATAATAAATTAAATCACCAATTTCATACCACAATTTTAAAATACTATTTATATAATTATAGAATATGTAAGTTTTACATACTTATTTTTAAAAAAATTGATATTTAAGATTTATATTAAAAAAATTACTTTTTATAATAGATCCCATTTCTTTTCCTATTTTAAACTTGCATCTAACATTACTTATTTAAAAATTTTCTTTTACAAAATTGCATTTTTGTAATTTTAAATTGCTTTTCTTTTCCTATTTTAAACCTTCTTTTTCATACTTAATTCATACGTTACATTTTTCTTTTAGGGAAGATAACATCTTGTAGCTTTTAGATTAGTCTTAGGTCTGGTTTGGATGATAAATTGAGATGAATTGAGTTGAAATCATTTATGAATAGCAGTAAAATAGTTTATGAATAATAGTAAAATTGTTTGTGAGTAGAAATGACATGATTTAAGTTAAAAATTTTTATGGGATTTTGAAAAATTATAGAGAAAAAGTGAAGCAAAAATATTATAAAATTAAAATATTATTAGAATATAATTTTTTAATATTATTTTTGTTTTGAAGTTTGAAAAAGTTGAATTATTTTATATATTTTGTTTAAAAGTTTGAAAAAATTGTAATAATTAGGTAGTGATTTATACAAATTAATATAGTTTCATATGATACGTTTGATTTACTTTATAATAAAAAATAATTAACAATATAATGTATTACATGCAACCACATCAATAAGTTTAATTTTGTAAAATTACTTTGTAACTAAAATATTTATCTACCAAATATAGAAAAAAATTATTTTTTATTTTTATTCATACTCATAACATGATCTGGTGCATAAGGAATGAGGCACGTGCAAGCTCCAAGTAGTAGTAAGGAAAAAGTATACATTGTAACTAAAATCCTTAAAGCTTTCAAGATCGCAAACTTAGTGCTGGGTTAATTCTGCAACTAGCTGAGATTTTAAATAGATTAAAGGAGATCCAATCATAAGTAAAAAATGTTCTAGTGTGACCCAAAAGGTCGATGAAGTGCTTTTGAGGGTGAGCTAAAGAGGAAGGCAGAATCGAAGAGAATTTGGAGAGAAGAGTCCGTGTGTGTATAAAGAATCTTATAGTTAGGACTGAAACATACATTTCTTTGTGGAGTAGATTTAACGGATAAAGTGAAGTAACGTCAATTTATAAAGACAGAATTGAAGAGAATTTGGAGAGAAGAGTACGTGTGTAAAGAATTTTATAGCTAGGAGTGAAGCATGCATTTCTTTATAGAGTAAATCTAATGGATCAGATGAAATCACGTCAGTTTTTGAAATTATTTTTATAAAATTTCTTTGTAAATGTAACAATACTCTTTCCAACATGATAGTTATTTCTTCTTCTTTCACTCTAAATAAGTGTCACGTACGTGTAGATGAGGATTTGAATATATAAAGTTGATGTCTCATGACCACGCACCCAAAAGCAACATATATAAGAGATTACATGAATCTTGAATCACGTATGCGCAAATAAAAAAGAAAGCTGTAGACGGGATAAAGTTGATGTTGATCATTACTTTACATTTCAATTTGGTATTGATGTTGAATGCTCGAACGTACAATAATCTCCACTAATCGTGCACACTTTGTAAGTTGTGCGGAACATGAATTTCACTTATCATTCTACCTCATATATTTTAATATTATATTTTTATTAATTATTATTTTTTATTTTATTTTATTCTTATTATCTATATATCAAATATTTATTAAAAAAAATTAAAATAAATTTTGTATATGAAGATAAAAAGTAAAATTATTAAAAACATAAAAAATTAAATATAATTTGTGATGCAGGAAGAATTAGTAGGACTCTATATATATACTTCCGAGTTAAACCCGTACGTCAATAATTGATTTCAAATGAGGGCCACACCAATGCTGAAGTATTGGACGGGTTCCAGCTTTATGAAAAAGTAATCTGAAAAAAACGAAGAAAAGAAAAAGTAAGATGAGCATTCCAGTCAAAATAAATAAAAAAATAAAAGAACGTCAGATGACCCCATGACGCGGAAGTCTCTCTTCATATAACTTCTCTCTCTCTTTTTGTTTTTGTTTTTTTTTTCTTTTCATATATGATAATCATAAGAGAAATATGCAATAGACAAGTCTGGCATTAGCATGGGAAGGGAAAGGAAGGTTTAACTTATTGACCAGTCAGATTCAAAGATGTAAATGAGTTGAAAATTTCTATATTCCAAACTTTTAAATTTGAAATTTGTTGTTTTAGATTCAGCTTTTAAACTCGTCGAAAGAAAGGCCTGGGAACCCCCAATTCTGTTTTCACAGCGGGGAGGGTTGTATTCTCTTCTTCCCTCAAATTCAACCCCTTTTCTTTTCTCTGGAATTGCATTCCCACTTTTTCTCTTTGTTAGGCATATATAAATTCTTTGTAAATAGGTTACTCATGTTATATTCAAAACTATCATGTAAATTAGCGACGTTGATGCATCTTTCATATTTCTTTCTATATCCAATTCTTTAGTAGAATTTCTAAGTCGGGAAAATATTTAGAATCGCAAATGTTATAGATATGCTACCTTTTTTTTTTTTTTTTTTATAAAAGGAAAATTAAGCCTCCGTAATTATATTTAAGCTCATTTTTGGCTTAGAAATTATATTATAAAAGAAATTACAAAACACAAAAAAAAAAAAAAAAAAAAAAAAAAAAGAGAAAAAAAGAAGAGAAAATGACCTCCAGCTAAACCATACTTGGACCCTTTACAACACATTTCGAAAATATGGAAGGCCAAGTTTATCTGTCCTATACAACCCCTTCAAGAGACTAGGGGTGGATGTCAACTCTTTCCAAAATCCTACAATTCCGTCCAAAGTTTTCTGAGCCAAGAAGTCAGCTGGTGCATTGGCTTGTCTGAATACATGTTGGATAGAAAATGTCTTGCCTCTTAGTGATTCCATCAATTCCTCCCAGAAGTCTACCAGGTAATAGATTGGGCATTTTTTCTTTCTAACCCAGTTTATCACAATTAAGGAGTCCATCTCTATTTCTATCTTATCCAATCCTCTTTGACAAATTTCCCTCACTCCTAAGAGTAGTGTCATAAACTCAACAAAGTTGTTAGTGCCGTGAGTAAGTGGGGAAGCATAAACTAGAAACTGTTTTTAGAGAGAGAGAGAGAGAGAGATAGAGAGGAGCTTGGTGACTGCGAGGCTTCGAAAATGACCCCAGTCGGGCCCCCCTTGGGCAACCTGGCTTTGAATGCGCGCTCTTGGACGTTTGCGGACTTGGTCTCGCAAACTCCCTTGCCCCTTCCTGAAGTGGAGATACCTCTTAGGCCTCCAAAATCCATTGATGGTGAGCTATGTGTGATGTTTTTGCAGGAGGAGATCCAGAAATCAGCGAAGCCTTTTGTCTTTTCTCTTGTACTGAAATTCCTGCGATAGAGACCGAGCTTAGATGTGATTAGAGCTTTCGTGCGCAATCACTGGGGGCTGGTAGCCCAGCCTGTGATTTCAGGCATGAGGAAACCAAGGAATGTGTTTCTACATTTCTCCAAAGAGGAAGACTTTCTCAAGGCATTCTCTAGGGAAGCTTACGACATTGATGGAGTCCCATATAGAAGCTTTCACTGGACCACGAAATTTTCAGAGGAAGCAGAGTCCTCCTGGGTCCCCGTCTGGGTTTTTCTCCCTGGATTGCCCTCGAACTTCTACCATGAAGCTTTCCTTAAGAACTTTCTCCCTTTTGGTCGGTATATTCGCAGTGATAACAGCACCCGGTGTGCGACACGCACGGACGGGGCTAGGTTCTGCGTGGAAATGGATGCGGCAGTGGAACCCCTAAAAGGATTTTGGATCGGAGCCCCAAGACAACAGAGCAGTCAATTCCATGTAATTATTTTCGAAAATTTACTTGCCTTTTGCACTTCTTGTAATGTTCAAGGGCACAACAAATGAACGTGCAAGAAAAATGATTCAAAAGGAAAAAATATCACAGGGAACAAAACATTGCAAATTCTGGAGAAGAAACGAAGTTCCAATTCCATCCAAGACGTTGAGATAGAAGAGGGGGGGAAATAGTAGGCGGAGAACAGAGTGGGAAAACACTGTTAGAGTCGAGAGTAGACCCAAACATGGAATATGAGAATGTGAATGAAGTTGAGGCCGGAGTTTTCGTAGGAGATAGTAATGCGATCAAAGAAAATACAATGGTTACTCAGGTAGTAGAGGAAAAAGAAAGAACCTTTGAAGAAACGCCAGTTCAGGCTCCGAAGGTAATCGTCCCTGCTTTTGAAGTCATTATAGCTCGACAGGAGGCACTTGATGACGAATTGGCGGAGGAACCTTTGGGGGAAGGGGAGCTTGCACTTGGGGTCCCTCCTCCAATTACTGCCCCCGAAAATGTATTAGAAGTGGTGGAAGATACTAACCTGCTGCTTTCTAGAGTTGCCTTGACACAGTTTTCAGATGACAATCCCAGGGAGGAAGGGGGCCTACCTCGATCCTTTTCGGCAGGCGAGGTAAGCACTTTAGGGGCACACATCCAAAAGGAAAAGGAGTTTCTCTCGGATGATGAGGAGAGAACTCAGAAGGTTGGAAAGAAAAGGGGTTCTAATCAGAGGCACTCCACTCGGGCAAAAACCAAGCCCGCTAAACTCAATCTGTGATGTACAACATATTTTTTTGGAATATAAGAGGTCTTGGCACCTCCAGGAAAAGACTAGCTAAAATGATCAAGAGAAATAAGCTGAATATTATAGCACTTGCAGAGCCTTTTGGTGATTTACAACAACTGAAAAGGTTGCAAAGGGATTTTGCATTGGAAGGTCATGCCTCGAATATGGAGGAAGGGGGGAAAATTTGGGTTTTGTGGGATAAAGGTGTAAATATTGAGGTGCGAGGCCTTAGTAACCAAAGTATCACTCTAGCAATTAATGAGAGGAAATGCAGTTATGGAGAAAGACGATCTTTATGGGAGGAACTTCAGAAGCAAAACCCGGGGAACTTTCCTTGGCTGGCCTTGGGTGACTTTAACGTTATTAGATCCAATTCTGAACGGGCAGGTGGCAGGCCCAGGCCACGCATACCGATAGAGGAATTCAATCACTTCATAGACAGTGTCGGCTTCTCAGACTTGTCCTTTAATGGAAATCATCTGTCGTGGTGTAATGGGCACCTTGGAAGCTCTAGAAGCTATGCAAGATTGGATAGAGCTCTAGTAAATTCAGATTGGTTGCTAGAATTCCCAAGGTGTTTTGGAGATTACCTTCCCAAGCTGAGTTTGGATCATGCACCCATGTTAGTATGGTTGGAACCAGTGGAAAAGAAATATGGAGTCAGCCCATTCAAATTCCAATCCATGTGGACCAGCCACACCCAATTCAAAGCATGTGTTGTAAGGGCCTGGGCATCAGATCAGAACTCGGTCGATATGACGAGACTCGCTAGAAAACTAAAACATTTGAGGGGAGTACTCAGAAAATGGAATTGAGAAGTTTTTGGGTGGACTTCTAACCATATTAGCCGATTGAAAGAGAGGATTTGCCTGCTGGAAGAACAGTTGCAAGGGGGCTTCTCGGAGGAAGTAGAGCCGGACCTTTTGGCTACCAAAATTGAACTTGACACTTGGGTTAGCAGAGAGGAAACCCGTATAGTTCAGCAAGCTAAACAAAATTGGTTAGAAAAGGGGGAAGCAGATTCAAAGTTCTTCAAGATCATGGCCACTAAGAATATAAAAACAGTAAAAGAAATGAAAATTAATAATGAATTTCCTTGAAGACACCAGATGAAGTCCACTCAGGCGCGGTAGAGTACTTTAAACTTTTTTTATCCACGAACTATCAAACGATCCCCCCGGACTTGAGTCCCTTGATTGAAAAGGTGGTACTAGAAGAGGAAAATCTGTCACTTCTAAAACTTCCTTTAATTCAAGAGGTCAAAGAGGCGTTATTTTCCATAGCTACTGATAGCAACCCCAGACCAGATGGTTTTGGGTCAGGATTCTACAAGGTTTGTTGGGACATTGTGGAAGAGGATGTGATGATGGCGGTACATGAGTTTTTTCAAGGTATTAATATTCCGCGAGAGTTCACTTCTACACTACTAGTTCTTATCCCCAAGGTAGAAAATCCAAAGAGTTTTGACAAGTTCCGACCAATTAGCCTATGTTCTGTCTTCTACAAGCTCTGTACTGAAATTCTGGTGAGCCGCCTTTCCTCCCTACTACCTAAGTTAATCTCAGAAGAACAATGTGCTTTTATCCAAGGCTGGAGCATATTCGAGAATGTGAGCTTAGCACAGGAAATGATTCAGTATTTAAACAAGTCGGCTAGAGGAGGAAATGTGGTGATGAAAGTTGATATGGTTAAAGCCTATGATAGTATTGAGTGGAACTTTCTGATTCAAGTGTCGAAGATTTTCGGTTTCTCTATAGCCTTTTGCTCACTGATTAGACAGTGTATATCATCTCCCTGGTTCTCTGTGGTGATGAATGGGGTTGCTAAAGGTTTCTTCAAGGGAACCCGTGGTCTACGTCAAGGAGACCCCATCTCCCTTTATTTGTTCATTATCGTGGAAGAAACTTTGTGGAGGCTTTTGAAAAAAAGCCTTAAGGAATGGTAGTTTGTTCCCTTTTCACTCCCTAGGGGTGCGCCAACCATATCGCACCTTCTTTACGCTGATGACATAATAATCTTCTCAAATGGCAGTAAATCGTCTTTGAAGGCTATCTCAGAATCCCTGGCGCTTTATGAAAAATCGTCTGGGCAAAAAGCAAGCAAAGAGAAATCTACCATTATTTTTTCAAAGCTAATACCTCCAGTTAGAAGAAGACAAATACTCCAAACCACCAGATTCTTGGAAGGATCCTTTCCTTTCAAATACTTGGGGGTTCCAATGGTTTCAGGCAGATTAATTACAAACCACTTTGATGATCTGGTTGGGAAGGTTGGAGCTAGAATTGGAGGCTGGAAAGCTCGGTTTTTATCTAGTGGGGCCAGACTGATCCTAGTCCAACACATTCTCAGCAGCATCCCCATCCACTTACTTTCCATTTTACAGGTACCTTTGATAGTTTTGAGATCTCTAAATCGGTTACTTAGCAATTTCTTTTAGGGGTACAAGGACGACAAGCCAAAGAAACACTGGAAAAGTTGGGACCAATTATGCAGTCCATCTAGTGAAGGGGGTCTTGTTATCCGCAACTTTCAGGATATCCAAAAATCCTTACACATGAAGCTAGCCTGGAAATTATTGACAATTGATTCTCTATGGTCCCATTTCTTCAAAAATAAATTTGTGAAGGATGGCCACATCTCTCTTTTAAACCCTTCGAAAGGATCACAGTTATGGAGACTATTATTGAAAGGCATTCCGGAGGTAATCGAACACTCTAAATAGAAGGCAAAGGAAGAAAATGTCTCTTTTTGGTTTGATAGATGGTTGGGGGAGGAAATTCTAGCCACAAACACCTCTGTCACGGCTCAAAAGCTGAAACTAAAGGATATTTGGCTCGAAGATGGATGGGACCTGGACCTATTACATCAACTGGTTGGAGCTCAAAAAGAGCAAGAGATAATAAATACAGTTAGTGGCCAACAGAATGGTGATGACATTCTCATTTGGTTGCCTAAGGAAGATGGAATTTTCTCGACCAAGAGTGCCTAGGAGTGCATACGTGTTAGAAGTCCAAAAATCAGGTGTGGTCTAATTGGGTTTGGCACCCATGCCTCCCAAAAAAGATGGTTATTATAATGTGGAAAAGTTTTAACAATGCTCTTAGTCTAGATGATAGAGTAAGACGACTGGGCATTCCTCTAGTTTCTAAGTGCAACTGTTGTGTGAGAGGCGCCTATGAAGACCTAAACCATGTACTAGCTAATGGGGAAGTGGCATGGCACATATGGCAGAAATGTGCGACCCAGGTTGGTATGCTGAGACCACAGTTTAACACCTGGAAAGAAATGGTGCGGGTATGGTTTAACAGAGCCTCCAAGTCGACTACAAGAGGCCTACTGATTGGTATAATTCCCACCATTGTCACCTGGGTGCTATGGCTTCGAAGATGCAAAGCAAGAATGGAAGGAAATTCCACATTTGTGGAGAAGACTTGGAGGACAATAAAATTCTAGATTGTGAAGCTAAGTGAAAAGTTGCATGCAACGAAGGCCTTATCGTTCCAAGATGAAAGAATAGTAGAAGGTTTGCAAATCCAACTGAAAAACCAAAGGAGAAAAAAGGTACATATTGTTTACTGGCATCGCCCTAAGCATGGCTGGATAAAACTCAATGTAGATGGAAGCAGTAGAGGCAACCCGGGGCAAGCAGGTGCAGGAGGAATCTTAAGGGATGCAGCAGGACCTGACGTGAGAAAAAAGACTCATAACCCAGTAAATGGAGAATGGTCATTTAACAATTGTTACCTACTGGGTCTGCAAAGATAATCCCAATGAAGGCATCTGTAAACAAGTTCGAGCTTTGAGGAAAAAGTTGCAGCAGATTGAGATGCTTGAAGCAAAGCAGTCTAGTGGGCATCATCTTGATGACCAACAAATTGCAAAGCTTCAAATGGCTCTTGAGAGCTCGCTTGCTGAGCTTGGTGTTCCAGTTACACCACCCGTTGTTATGGGTTAGTTTACTTGCACTCTCGATCTAGAGTCTTCAGTCCAATGCAACCATGGAGGTAAGTATGTAAAGCGTGGCGTTACTTGTTTCCCTTTTTAATCTTTTTCCCCACATATGCCTTGCTGACTCTACTTAACAAGTGACAACATGATAAGGCTGAACAAATGGAGTAAAAATCACAACGGAAAATGCTAGAGCCACCGTTATGGAGATCGGGGGAGAGGGAATCTGTTGAGGAGAAGAAGGCAACTTGTCAAGAAGCAGGTCAGGGGTTTGGAGGGAATCTAAAATAGGGGCATCCCAGGAAAGAAGTAAATAAATGAGTTTAAAAAAAGAATACAAAAATCTAAATGCCACAGTAGCATTCTCACATCAGGCGAGAAGCAAAAATGGGACAATATAACGGTGGCTATAGCATTAACCTATGTGAAAACATGGGATTTATACTTTTGTTGTTTAGTTATCTTGAATCTTGATGATGATGTTGTTTATTTTTGTGTAAATATTTATGCAGTAGTGTAAATATATTTAAGGGCATTAACATTGGCTTGACCAAATGCATCTTCAAATTTAGCCAATATCAACTTGAAAATACATTTGCCTATTCTATCTAAATTCAATTACCACATTAGATTAGCCATTCATTCTCTATATAATAATAAAATTTTATTAAATTAATATTTTATTTTATAAAAAATTATTTTTATCACATTTTATAATTCTACCAATTTAATATTAAGCAATATTATATTTTAATTAAATTAATATTACAAAGTTCTCATTTTCAAAGGTCATTTAATCCTAACAAAATTCTTAAACAGTTTTTTAACTAAATATCTTAACCAAATATCTAGCAACATATAAGAATTTATGCAAAAAAATAAAAATAAAAAACTGCACTTACATAAATCGATATCAAGAAAACACCTTAATTACAAAACACATACATAAACACATAGAGGAAATCTGCACTTCCAACACCATCTTAATTACAAAACATCTACATTAAACATAATAAGGAAATCTGCACTGATAAACACCATCTTAATTACAAAACATATACATAAACACCTAGAGGAAATGTACACTTCCAACACCATCTTAATTACAAAACACCTACATAAACACTTAGACCCAGTAATCAAATCTTCCAACACCATCTTAATTACAAAAAACAGCATCATAAACACCTAGAGGAAATACATAAATATGCACTTAGTTACCATGTACAGCAGCAGAAAATAATCCCCTAGATTACACATAACAGCAGTTACAAGTGTCACCAAATACATTCAAAAAATCAGTTAGTGGGTTCCAATCTGTCATGAAGTTCCCATAGATAATTCATCTTCCATCCAAAAAATTGTCTTCCATTTCATAAATCAGTACCAATTGCAAAACCGAGAATTATGCAATATTAATCTGTGTTTTTTTACCAAAAACAGCAACTATCAATATTTCCAGGTGTGCAAAACCATCAACTCTTCAGTTTATTAACCAAAAACAACAATTACTAAGATTTCCAAGTGTGCAAAACCATCAACTCTTCAGTTTACTAACCAAAAATAGCAACTACCAAATATTTTTACAATGAACAAGACTAGACCTGAAATAGCCAGAGACTTGCATAGGGTTCCAAGAGATAAAGGGCTGAGAGTTTGTTTAATGGTGCTCAAGTTAAGAGAAGTTTGAGAAGACATTGTAAATGCTGGAAAAATATTGATGCAAAACTATGGTAAAGTCAATGATTCTGTTTCAAGATCGAAAATAAATGTGATTTTGCTCACTTTTGAACCTTATTCTCAGGTTATGTTATGGATTTCGTGAGAAGTGTAGTATCAAGTGCTTCAGGGCAAGCATGCATGCATTCATCTTTTTTAAATGGAGTTATGCAGAGGAGGCTGCAGGATCAGGAGAACTGAACAAGTCCTTGCAATTTTCATGCCATACATACATGTTATCTGAGCAAAATAGATTGCTCTATTTTTTATTCTGTTTAATCTGATTGTGGGTTATTTGAACATAATATTTTTTTTAATTCATAATTAGAACAAATTAAATATTGAGGAAAGAAAATGAAGTTTTGTAGAGGAAGAAGAGAAACTGTATACTATTTAATATTTATTGCTATTACATTTCAAAATAGATATACTATATGTTTAAGGCAAAACTATGTGTGTGTAAGGCTTATTATGATTTGTTCAAAGTCATTGACTCAATGGAAACAAGATTCAACAAACTTGATAAAATTGCAGTCCTTTCCTTTTTAAGACTATTTGAACTACCCACAGTATAAGAAATTTGCATTTTCAAACTTTTAATAACAACACAACAGACCAATTTGATATGTCATTTCATCGTAATTAAAAATTTTCATAATATTTCTAAATACCAATTTAATTCATGCAATTACAAATTACTAAGCAAAAAATTATTGTATAAAATCATGCAAAGGATGTGAGGAGGCAGAGAAATAATAGGCCAGGCATGTCAAAGAGCTAGCTAGTGCAAACATTCAACAATTTTATATGCCTAGATATATTCATATAGTAAACAGGTGAAACCCTACAAAATTGTCTGGTGAAACCCTACAAAATTTTCTGGCTTTGACAATTAAAACATTGATCTTATACAATCACTTTCTATCTTCTACTTTTCATCATCACCTGCTGACATTCAACTGTTCTAATTCCAAATTTGTAAGGTATGATGATATTCCACGATCAATTGTAACCTCATTCAAAATAAGTATTGGTTCTTCAGAATCATACTCATTTTTAGCCGCATCCCTAATAACATGACACTGCAAACGGTATCATAATGTGATACTAATTGGACCCTTAGAAACAGAGTCAAGGAATTCTCTGTAATTTTTAGAGTATGAGGAATATTAAGGACCAACTTCCAGTCAGATAGGAGAAAGCCAACAAGTATGTGAAAGATGTCATAAAAACGTATGCATGGTGATCTACTGACCAAGGCACCAAAGAAAGGAGAGGAAAAGGATCACAACAAGGCAAGTAAAAGAAGACAAAAGCAAATGGAGTTCGTAGTTGTTACCAGGCTATCTTTGAGCATTCCCTTGTTTCATTACTTTTTCAAAGGTTGTTGTTTATGATTATTCAGAAGTAGGGAGATAAAACAATGAAAAACTAAGAATGTTGTGACTGAACTTGAGTGTTTAATTTTGGTGCATTTGGTCATGCTAACATTGTTCAGTCCTTGAGAAAAGAACATAACATAGATAGCAAGTGCTGTAATTTGGATAAGAAAGACAAAAGTGGGAGCAACAAACAGAGGGTAATCGAACTATATGTTATTTTTATAGTTCCTTCTACTTTGCCTTCTACTTTGCCAACAAACAGAGGGTACTCAATTTTTCCTTCTACTTTGCCAAGTTTTTCTCTGGAGCCAAACAAATTTCAGTAATTTTTATCAAATTATCATAAGACAAGCCTACCAACCAAACGGAGTTGTAAACCCCCAAGAGAAATGGTTTTTCTAAGTGCAAAACGACACGGAGAAAGTAAATATTTCCAAACTTCGTCTTCAATCGCTCAATTCTCGGAAACCAAACACAAAAGAGTCTCTCCTTCAAAGACTATCGACTAGAAAGCATTGAAAATCAGAAAATCGGAAACCAATTTTTGAGTTATGGGTTTTTGGTGGGGAAGCTAAAAAGATCAGAGGTCAGAAACCCAGTTATCCCACACCTCAACCAAACAGAGCATCAAACCTTACCGAGAAATCGATAAATACAAACCAATAGACATGAAAATCAGAAAAAACCGAGAGCATAAAGAAGGGTAATTTTACGAAAAATTACAGATCGGGATCGTCTGTGAGAGAGATAGAGTGGAGGGGCGCAGCCGTGGGAGTGGACGTGTGCAGCCGTGGGTCGTGGACCGTTTCCGTGTATGCGAATCGAGAGAGAAGGAGAGAAAAAGTTTAGGGAGAAAGGGAGTTGGTACCGAAATGGAGGGAGAAATGGCCTTTTCCTTCCCGCGTGTTTCTGACTTCGGCTTGGTCAGTTGGAGTGAGAAAATAATTGTTTATTATTTAGATAATGAAAACCGTCATTTATATTTGGCTACCGACTATAGCAGAAGTCTAAAATATTTTGAATTTATCCAATTCAATGTGATAAATTTTTGAATCAAATTATTCTAAATTTAGTCAAGCGCTCTAAAACATATATTATTATTATTTTAGAATATAGTTTATATATATAATTAATTTATTTATATATAGATTATTTTAAAAATATATTAATATTAAAATATTTTATTTTTAATGCCTCGACTGAAACAATTACCGCAACAGTTTTCAAAACTTTATCTGGGATTAGGTGGTTATCGCATCAAATAAAAGACATGAAGGACTCAGGTATGACAGCAGGGCCATCTTCTTTTATGATTAGAGAAATCTTCATTATTTTCACTGACTTAAATATCTGAGATGTTTTCACAAACCTCCAAATCTCATTTATTTTGTGGTTGCGTGTGATGAGGTGAAACACGCTCAAAACAAACTGAGTCAAGAGATGCGACCCGCTGATTTCCTCATCAATAATTCATTTCACAGGAGGCCACATGCCCACAGCAATGCTAAAGTATTTATTCGATGTGTCACTTCAAGTAATATGAAGTGCATTTTTCAAGCTAAAAACAAAACGGTTAAAACAAGAGAGAAAACGAATCATGTTGATAATACTAAATAAATAAAAATAAAAGTAAGAATTTTGAGGCATGTTTCGAACACTATTTTGAAGTGACGAGTGTTCATGTCATAAAGAGTTTGCTGTTGGGTACGCTACAAATATTTTACCTCTAAAATATAATAAATTAAATTATCAATTTCATACCACAATTTTAAAGTTCTATTTATATAATTTTTAAGATGTACCCGTATTTTTAAAAACTTGATATCTGAGATTTATATTAAAATAATTATTTTTTATAATAGATTGTATTTAAGATTGTATTTAATATTTCTCGTTTAAAAATTTTCTTTTACAAAATTACATTTTTGTAAACTAATTAAGAGTTTCACACCTTTTTTGTTCATACTTAATTCATATGTTAACTTTTTTCTTTTAGGGAAAATAACATTTTGTAGCTTTCATATTAGAAGGTCTGGTTTGGATGATAAGTTTAGATGAAATGCGTTAAGATAATTTGTGAATAGTAATGAAATAATTTGTGAATAGTAATGAAATTATTTGTGAGTAGTAGTGACATGGTTTAAGTTAAAATGTTTTATAGAGTTTTGAAAAATGATAGAGAAAAAATTAAGCAAAAATATTATAAATTTAAAATATTGTTAGAATATAATTTTTTAATTTAATTTTTGTTTTGAAATTTGAAAATTTTGAATTATTTTTTTATGTTTTCTTTGAAGGTTTAGAAAAATTGTAATAATTGGGTAGTAATTCATACAGACTGATATGGTTTTATATGATACATTTGATCTACTTTATAATAAAAAATAATTAACAATATAATGTATCACATGAAATCATATCAATAAATTTAATTTTGTAGAATTACTCTGTAACTAAAATATTTATCTACCAAATATAGAAAAAACAAATTATTTTTTATTTTTATTCATACTCATAACATGATGATCTGGTGCACAAGGAATGAGGCACGTGCAAGCTCCAACTGGCAAACTAGTAGTAAGGAAAAAGGATACATTGTAACTGACATCCTTAAGAGCTCTCAAGATCGCAAACTTAGAGCTGGGTTAATCCTGCAACTAGCTTAGATTTTTAAATAGATCAAAGGAGATCCAATCATAAGTAAAATATGTTCAAGTGTGACCCAAAAGGTCGATGAAGTGCTTTTGAGGTAAGCTAAAGAGGAAGGCAAAATTGAAGACAATTTGGAGAGAAGAGTACGTGTGTAAAGAACGCTATAGCTACCGAGTGAAGCATGCATTTTTTTATGGAGTAGATTTAACGAATCAGATAAAATCACATCAGTTTATAAAATTATTTTTATATAATTTTTTTTTTTAATATATGTAACAATACTTTTTCCAACATGTCAGTTATTACATCTTTACTCTAAATGAGAGTTACGTGTAGCTGAGGATTTGAATATATAAAGTTGATGTCTCATGACCACGCACCCAAAATTAACGTATATAAGGGATAACATGAATCTTGAATCCCGAATGCGCAAATATAAATGGAAAAAAGGAAAGCTAAAGACAGGGAATAAAGTTGATGTTGATCATTACTTTTTATTTCAATTCAGTCTTGATGTTGAATGCTCGAACGTACAGTAATCTCCACTAATCGTGCACTTTTTGTAAGTTGCGCGGAACATGACTTTAGGAATTATGCTACTTATCTTTCCACACAATATATTTTATATATTTTAAAATTATTTTTTATTAATTATTATTTTTTATTTTATTTTATTCTTATTAAATTAATTACCTTGTTCTATTTATCATTTATACACTATATATTTATTATAAAAATAAAAAAAATTAAAATAAATATGATATGGGAAGACAATAAATAAAATTACTAAAAATTATAAGAAATATAAAAAATTAAATATAATTTGTGACGTAAGAAGAATGAGTTGGACTCTATATATCTATATACATATATACTTCGAGTCAATAATTCATTTCAAATGGAGGGCCACACCAATGCTGAAATATTGGACGGGTTCCAGCTTTATGAAAAAGTAATATGAAAAAAATGAAGAAAAGAAAAAGTAAGATGAACATTCCAGTCAAAATAAATTAAAATAAATAAATAAATAAAAGAAGATCAGATGACCCATGACGCGGAAGTCTCTTCATATAACTTTTTTTTGTTTTTTTTTCATATATGATAATCATAAGAGAAATATGCAATTTTATAAAAATAAATTTAGTTTGATGTGATACGGTAGATTGTAGAATGATGATATCTATACTTTCAGTCTTCTTCTTTTTGTGTTTCTAACATCATATTGTGGTATCGATACAGAATTTAAACACAAAACTGTAAACTAAAGCGTATTACAAAATTCGTGGCTATAAAAATTTAAGTAATACGAGGAACACTGCATTTGATAACTATTAATAAAAGTCTATTCTTAAAACGATAATTAAATATTACTATTAATTCAGGTGCTAATGCAAACCAGACAATACTTACCCAAACAAGTGGTTAGACTTCACTTATCTCTATATCAGAACTATCATCCCCTCCAATGGGTGCACCATCATCTTCATGAACAGGAAAGTTCAAAACAACTGGAAGCTGCAACTCCAATGAAGTTATGATAGTCGTCGTGCTGTCCTCAAATGGCTCTCTAGGCATTCCAATTTGTTGAAGCTGCAGTGCATAATTTAAGTAATACAACACATCGTGCATAGTCGGCCTCTCAATACTATATGCCTTCAAACACTTTTCTACAATAATACCAAATATTCTCAATGAACTAGGTTTAATGTTACCAACAAGTATTGGATCGATTATGTTCTCGAGTTGGCCTTTCTTTTGCCAGAGCATCCCCCATTCTGCTAAGTTCACCTCGTCCAGCTGAGATGACTGTATAATAGCCGGTCTAGCACATAGAACTTCAAGAAGTACAACTCCAAAGGAGTATACATCAGATTTCTCTGTCAATTGCAGGGTTGTAAGGTATTCTGGATCAAGATAACCAAAACTACCTTTTACACCCATGGTGAAGTTGTCTGGATCGGGAAGGCCGGATTTCGAAAGGCCAAAGTCGGCAACTTTAGCCACGTAATGTTCATCGAGCAGAATGTTTGTTGACTTCACATCACGGTGAATGATTCCTCCAGCTTGACCAGTGTGTAGATAGTGTAGACCTTTTGCCGCACCGATGCAGATTTCTAGTCTTTGCTCCCAAGATAATTCAGACGCTGAAGTTGATCTCTCATAATTGTCATCTGAATGATAGAGGTGATCTCTCAGCGTCCCCTTTTCCATGAACTCATAAACCAATATCATCTCATGCCGTTCATCGCAATATCCAATTAGAGAAACAAGATGGCGGTAACGAATCTGAGATAACACCATGATCTCTGTTTGGAATTCCTCCAGGCCTTGCCCATGTCCTGGATCGCTTCGTTTCACGGCCACTTTGGTATCATTTTTAAGAGTTCCTTTGTAGACTTTCCCGAATCCACCCTCACCAATCAATAGCTTTGCATTGAAGTTCTTTGTTGCACTCAGTATTTCAGAAAGAGGTACCCTTAAACTAAGGTTTAGACTGTGAGCAAGGGAAGCATTAGGACCTCTTTGAGTCAACCTGCTATGCGAGCTAAACCCTCCATACAGAGGCACTTCCAAAATCTGATCATGCCATGACTTCCTGAATTTCAAACCCAACACCACCAATATTACCAAAATGAAAAAAGCCCCANCACCTCGTCCAGCTGAGATGACTGTATAATAGCCGGTCTAGCACATAGAACTTCAAGAAGTACAACTCCAAAGGAGTATACATCAGATTTCTCTGTCAATTGCAGGGTTGTAAGGTATTCTGGATCAAGATAACCAAAACTACCTTTTACACCCATGGTGAAGTTGTCTGGATCGGGAAGGCCGGATTTCGAAAGGCCAAAGTCGGCAACTTTAGCCACGTAATGTTCATCGAGCAGAATGTTTGTTGACTTCACATCACGGTGAATGATTCCTCCAGCTTGACCAGTGTGTAGATAGTGTAGACCTTTTGCCGCACCGATGCAGATTTCTAGTCTTTGCTCCCAAGATAATTCAGACGCTGAAGTTGATCTCTCATAATTGTCATCTGAATGATAGAGGTGATCTCTCAGCGTCCCCTTTTCCATGAACTCATAAACCAATATCATCTCATGCCGTTCATCGCAATATCCAATTAGAGAAACAAGATGGCGGTAACGAATCTGAGATAACACCATGATCTCTGTTTGGAATTCCTCCAGGCCTTGCCCATGTCCTGGATCGCTTCGTTTCACGGCCACTTTGGTATCATTTTTAAGAGTTCCTTTGTAGACTTTCCCGAATCCACCCTCACCAATCAATAGCTTTGCATTGAAGTTCTTTGTTGCACTCAGTATTTCAGAAAGAGGTACCCTTAAACTAAGGTTTAGACTGTGAGCAAGGGAAGCATTAGGACCTCTTTGAGTCAACCTGCTATGCGAGCTAAACCCTCCATACAGAGGCACTTCCAAAATCTGATCATGCCATGACTTCCTGAATTTCAAACCCAACACCACCAATATTACCAAAATGAAAAAAGCCCCACTACATGCAGGACCAATTAAAGCAGGGGAGAGTTTCTTTTTCCCTACTTCAATTTCCCTAGGAGGAGTGAAACCTGATCGGTTCACTACCTCCAGAATCTCCAGCCCATTCAAAAAGGCATCATGTACCCGAGAGTCCTCCACTCGGCTAATACTAGCATTCACAAATCCCAAACCATCAGAATCAACCACAAAATCGATGTAAAATGGAACAGCACCCATCCTCTGTGTTATACTGTAAGGATTGATCTCCAAACTGAAATTTCTATTGATAGAGAGATTGAACCACAAGTCATTAGGTGTTGCACTTACTACATCAGAGAAATGGACCCGAAGAAAGTTCTTAGAATTCTTATTGACAGGAAAACTCCAAGTTATCTTTGGAAAACTGGAGTTGCTGCTACTATCTGTAAATGTTTTCGCCGTCTGATACACAAAAGCTGGGGCAATATACTTGGTGATCCTTTCGGGTTCGTAATAAGGTGTTTCACCTTTGTACTGATCTTTTGTTTCATTTTTTGGGCTCTGTAAGTAATCATCATCTCGATCCCAATTCCTCCATAACTCATCGATCTTGGACGTAGAACCCCCAACGTCGATCCTATGGACTTTATGCAAAACCTTGGAGCTCAAACGGCTGTAGTTACTCCTAGCTCCTTCAGAAGTAATGTATGGGGCCTGATCAGGGATGAAGCTCTCGGGGCCAAGAAAAACTTCTATGGCATTCACAAAAGCTGAAGATGTCTCGTAGGGTATGAAGTAGATTTTAAATTCACCTTTTGGGATGGTGAGCAAGAATTCCTCAATCTTTGGAGAACTAGTAACGTTTCGAAACCTATAGTTCGTTAAAAGTGAAAGCCCAGAAACCGAAACATTGAACCAAGCAACAGACGTATCAGTATGTGACAAGAAAACAAAGAAATGGAGGCGTACAATGTATGTGCCATCCTGGTTGATGTCAAACCTATATAAAGACGGGTGTTTGAAAATTATTGCCGTTTGATAAAGAGGTGAGCTGCTTGCTGATGAGTTGCTGTTTTTGACAGTTTCTCCCTTTCCGAGTAAGAAACCCCGGTCGCCAACGAAGACTCGGGTATCGACGCTGGTGTTGGAATGTGCTCCACAGTTGATGAAGTAATTATCTGGAGGAGAGTAAGCTGAGGAGAGAAGCAGAAGTGAGGGGATATGAAGAGATAAGAAAAGACAGAGTCGGAAAAGAAGCTTATGGGAGGGAAGAACTTCCATAAATTTTCTGCTGAGGATTGCTACTTTTCAGTGATTATGAATATCTGAAATGGAGTAAAGGTGGTGACGATCATGAAATTCATGGATGGACATGTATAGCAGTGGAAATCTTAAAGAAAGACTATGACTTGGAAATATGTCATCATTCCACTAATTTCGTAAAGAATCGCAAAAAATAAAATAAAATAAAATAAAGAAAAAGAGGTGGGAAACCGAGAAGCCCCCACAAGAGAGTAAAAAAAGGGGTAAAAAAGATATTGGTGCTACAGCATGGGAAAACAATAATTGATACCTAATCTAGAAAACAGCTGCACGTTCTATTCCTGAGTAATAATTGAACCGAGCCATGGGCGGGTACTAAGCGGTTAGCCGAATGAGCCATGGGAGGGTGAGAGTTGGTGATTTGTTGGTTGTCGGTTTGGTGGTTTGTGCGTCTACCGTGGGCTGTGACAGTGGGGAAGACGTGGGGTTGTTGGGTTCGACAATGGTGGTGATGGGTGCGACTGTGGTTGGCTTGGCTTAGAACAGAGGGTTGGGGCTGGATGTGTTGCAGGACAGAGCACGGAGGCCTCGGCAGCATCAGGTGGTGTCTAGCATGACCATAGAGGGTCCTCCATGGCCTGACCGTGCGTGGGTTGGGAGGTGCGACACTTTGAGGAAAACTTGCGTGTGGGACTTCAACGTGGCTGGATTGCGGGGTGGTGAAAACTTACGAAGAGAGAGTTTGGAGAGGAGAGAGGGAGATTGTGAGGAAATAAACTGTAGAGACGTGGGGAAAGTAGAAACTGGAAGGAGTGAAAATCGGGAGTGAGCGAGCAACCGACGGGGGAGGGGAGAAAGGAAAAAGAAAAAAGTACTCTCTGACGTCAAAACGAAGTCGTTTCTGGCCGGTGGGCTCTCGTCCTGGGCCGGTTCTGAGTATGGGCCTAGTATTACATTCTCTCTCATTTTAACTCTTAAAAGATCTAAATGAAAAACGCACTAAATGGTTTAAATAACATTACAAAAATGGCATTGAATTGTTTGTTGTGAATTAAATTTTAGATAATTATATATATAGTATGCTCCTGAACTAGCAATATCAAGTGTGAAAGTTCACAATATATTCTAAATTTATATCTGGTTTTCTAGTGGCTAAACAAAATAATGAGTTTTTGATAAGAAATCATGAACCACGTCCTACTAGTGAATGAAATTGGATTTATATCATTCTCAGAAGAGAATGACAAATTGTTTTCAAAGAATCCAAGAGATTGGACGTGGTAATGAATATCTTTATAGTACTTCAATGATTTCGAGCCAGAAGCTCTTATTGGAAAAACTATCAGCTTTCTCTTTGAGATGATATTATACAACTATTGAATCAAATATGTTGATGAATCAAAAAGTGATATGATTCAAAATATTTGTATCTTTTCATGATTATCTTGATCATCCAAAATCAATTACGATAAGTCGAATGATTTTTATATGGACGTCCATAAAAGAACCAGAAGATTCTTTTACTATAAAGTCTTACCACCAGAAGTGGAAAGAAAAATTTGCCAGAAGCAAATAAGATGAAATAATTCGACGTTATCATGATTATCATAGGTGAACTGGAAGTTCAGATGATAATTTATTTATGGATGAAATAAGATAAAAGGTCTCATATTCTAGCTGCTAAAATCCTAGTGAGGATTGAAGTCCCTGCAGGGCAATTAAGAAATTTAGCAGTCTAATGAACATAANTTGATATTGCTAGTTCAGGAGCATACTCGATATTGCTATTTCAGAAACACATTCGAGATGTTCATTTAAATATATATTCTTTAGTGGTTTTTCTCAACACACTTTCAATTATGCAACTTCAGGTACATTAATCATAATGAGTTTTTGGTACACATAGTACTTATTTAAACTATCTCATAGAATCAATAGATCCTTTATTATGAGATACTAAATAAAATTATTGATTTAAAGCGATCCTTCAGGGATGCTCAATTTCTATTCCAAGATAAATTTTATCATCAATAATTCATAACAAGTATATAAAAATAAATAAAACTTGTATGTAAACTATGTAAATAAACATAGAATTTAATCAAGTAATAATAATGAATATAATTTTAATACTCACTTTGAAGATTGCAAATAATATATTGAAAAACTTACTTGAAGTAGAAGATCACTAACTCCAAAATCACCAAAATCTTGTGTGTAAAAATCCAGCACACCGAAAGCAGCCCAAGTTGCGACAATCAACACTGCCCGCCCATGTGCTACCTACTTCATTGATTTTTTTTCCCTTTGTCGATGAGGATCGAATTGTCGCAGAGGCTAAAATAAATATTCAATGATGGCGACGACCGATTCAGGTGGAATTTTCAGCCGGACATACGTACGTTCTTAAGCGTACAAACTTACAAAGGCCTATGGCCTCAAAGGGCTTCTTCTTCTCAGGGTGCATCTGGTTGTCGGAAACCCAGACGATGGGTACAAACTTTTTCCTTACGGCGCCGAAGCAGCAGATTAAGGGTGGGTCATCGTACCTGTCATTCGAAACGGTGGACGCTTGAACTCTTTCCTTGTGAAGTGAATGATCTGAAGAAGACGGCAACAAAAGATCCAACCAAGTGCAGGAGAAGGAGCTCAGCCAGATTTGAGGAGAGAAATGCTCATGGGTCTCACGTCCACGGTATGGTGGTGACCTGCTGTAGCTGTGCCCACGAGGACTGGTCTCAGATCTGTGATTTTCAGTGAAGGACTGGTCAGATCTGCGATCCGTAGCTTCGGATTTTGAAGAGGAATGTTGGAGGCTTGGAGCCGACGAGGTGTAAAGAACGAAAGAACGAGGTCTTCGTCTGGACTGAAAAACCAGTGCTCCACCTCCGGCAAGAGCTGATTACACCAATCTAAAGTAGCATGTGACAGTAGCTGGGGTACTAACACCGATTGTATCGCCATGGTAGAAGATCAGAAGAATCATAGCAAAAACAGAGAAGTGGCTCAGTTGGTTAGAGTCGTGCTGATAACGTGTTGTGAATCGATCAAAACAGAGAGTTTCAAAGATAGAGAGAGAATGAGAGAGAGTAATTCTTATTGATCGATCAGATATAACATCAATATACCCATATATATAGGGTTACAAAAGTCTTAATTGACGACTACGACTTGGTCAATTATGACGGCTAAATGTGGTCATACAATACAATCTTTTAAAAAAAATGCAACCTTCTAACAACTTTAACGGTTAGGATCAATAGTTTATTTCCATCAGTCTCAAAAACGAAAGTTGCTAGAGAGAGGTCGGTACTCTAATATATAACTAAAACGTTGATTTTCCTATATATATGATAGTTAAAAACTTTCACAAATGATTGAGAATTATAATGATGTCAATTGTATTATAAATTTCAAATTTTGTAATTTTTAGCTAAATAAATCAAATGTAGGAAAGTAAATATTTTGTGAATTTCTCTTAAATACATTTAACATTTTTCTTCCTATAATGATCATAGTCTTTCTCCTCCTTTAAATTGCTCAAACTTTAAGGTCGTGCCGAACCAAATTTGGGGGTAATTAAGAACAAGAAATCAAAGTGATTGACAGATCACTTATATCAAGGTTTAATTAATTTAGTGGTCGTTGAAATGAACCTTAACGAGGGGGGTGAGGCATGCAAGATCTGAACGACTTCCTGTCTAATTTCTCGGTGGGCCACACCAATGCTAAATCATTGGACGGATAACATTTTAGTGAAAAGTAGGCATCCCATTCCAAAAGCCAAAAAGTAATAAGAAGAGATGTGGCCCCATTGCATTGAGGTGAGACCCAACTCTCAATCTTTTAAAAAAAAAAAAAAAAAACTCTCAATCTTTTCATATTACTTTTTCCATAAGATATACTTTTAAAAGGCTTCCGAAACTTTCGATTACATCTTACATCCACAACTTCCCAAACTATAATTTTCCAAACAAGCCAGAAATGTAATGCAAATCGGCATGACTAATAATTGGATTTAGACTTCACTTGCCTCTGTATAAGAACTATCATCCTCTCCAATGAGTCCATTATCATCTTCATCGGCAGGAAAATTCAAAACAACTGGAAA
Source organism: Carya cathayensis (assembly GCA_011037825.1). Classification (NCBI taxonomy): domain Eukaryota; kingdom Viridiplantae; phylum Streptophyta; class Magnoliopsida; order Fagales; family Juglandaceae; genus Carya; species Carya cathayensis. Next base: position 21,461 of record QGSO01000880.1, on the reverse strand, counting down.
TTGCAACTCCAATGAACTGTTCATTGTCGTGCTGTCCTCGAATGACTCTTTGGGCATTCCAGTTTCTTGAAGCGTTAATGCATAATTTAAGTAATATAGCACATCATGCATAGTTGGCCTCTCAGTACTATTTGCCCTCAAACACTTCTCTACAATATCACCAAATATTCTCAATGAACTTGGCTTGATCTTACCAACAAGCACCGGATCGATAATTCTCTCCAGTTGGCCTTTGCTTTGCCATTGCATCCCCCATTCAGCTAAGTTCACCTCATCCTGTTGATCAGGTGACTTTATAATGACCGGTCTAGCACAAAGAACTTCAAGAAGTACAACTCCAAAAGAGTATACGTCAGACTTCTCTGTCAACTGTAAAGTAGTGAGGTATTCTGGATCAAGATAACCAAAACTACCCTTTACACCCGTGGGGAAGTTGTTCGAATCGGGAAGGCTGGATTTCGAAAGGCCGAAGTCAGCAACTTTAGCCACATAACGTTCATCAAGAAGAATGTTTGTTGACTTAATGTCACGGTGAATGATTCCTCCAGCAGGACCGGTGTGTAGATAGTGCAGGCCCTTTGCAGCACCAATGCAAATTTCTAGTCTTTGCTTCCAAGACAATTCAAACCGTGAAGTTGATTTCTCAGAGTTGTTATCTGAATGATAGAGGTGATCTCTGAGAGTCCCTTTTTCCATGAATTCATAAATCAATATCATTTCACGCCGTTCATCGCAATATCCAATCAGAGAAACAAGATGGCGGTGGCGGATTTGAGATAACACCATGATCTCCGTTTGGAACTCCTCTAGACCTTGCCCATGTCCTGGTTGGCTTCGTTTCACAGCCACTTTCCTGCCATCTTTAAGTGTTCCTTCGTAGACTTTCCCAAATCCACCCTCACCAATCAATAGCTTTGCATTGAAGTTCTTGGTTGCATGTTGTAATTTAGCAAGAGGTACCCGTAAACTGAGGTTTAGACTAGGAGTAAGGAAAGCATTAGTGTCTCTTGGAGTCAACCTGTTATTGGAACTAAACCCTCCATAAAGAAGCACTCCCAAAATGGGGTCAGGCCCTGGTTTTCTGTATTTTAAAGCCAATGCCACAATTACGATCAAAATGAAAAATGCCCCACTACATAGAGGACCAATTACAACAGGGAAGAGTATCTTCTTCTTTGCTTCACTTTCCCAATGTGGAATGAAATGATCTGATTCCTTCACGACCTCCATAATCTCTAGCCCACTCAAAAAGGCATCAGGATGCGTACAGTTCTTCATTGGGCCGATACTAACTTTCATAAATCCCGAACCATCCGAATCAACCACAAAATCCACGTAAAATGGAACTTCGAGGGATGAATGTCCAATTACTCTATATGGCCAAATCATCCGACTAAAATTGCTACTGATATAGAGATTGAACCACAAGATATTTTCAAATCGACTTATTATGTCGGAGAAATGGGCTCGAAGAAAGTATTTAGAATTCTTATTGACAGGAAAACTCCAAGTTATCTTTCGAAAACTGGAGTTGCTGATACTATGATATGAAAAATTTCTGGCCGTATGATACACAAAAGCTGGGGCAATATACTTGGTGATCCTTCTGTTCAACTCGTATTTAGGCATTTTATCATTGTACGGTTCAAAAGTTTCATTTTTCTGGCTCTCTAAGTAACCATAATCTGGATCCCAAGTCCTCCATAACTCATCGCGCGTGGACGTCTTACTGGCTCCAACGTCGATCCTATAGATTAATTTATGCAGAACCTTAGAGGTCAAACCACTGTAGTCACTCTTATCTCCTTGAGAAGTAACGTGAGGGGCCTTATCAGGGATGAAGTTTTCGGGGCCAAGAAAGACTTCTATGGCATTCACAAAAGCCGAAGAATTCTCGTAAGGTACGAAGAAGATTTTAAATTCACCTTTTGGAATGGTGAGCAAGAATTCCTCAATCTTTGGAGAACTAGTAACGTTTCGGAAGCCATAGTTCGTCAAAAGTGAAAATCGAGAAAGTGAAACATTGAACCGCAGATCATCAGTATACAGTGACTTGAAAACAAAGAAATGGAGGCGTACAATGTATGTACCAGTCTGGTTGATGTTGAACTTATATGAAGCCTGGTGTCGGAAAATTCTTGCCGCTTGATAGAGATCAAGTGAAGTGCTTGCTGTTGAGTTGTTGTTTTTGACAATTTTTCCCTTTTCGCCTAAGAAACCCTGATCACCAATGAAGACTCGGGTGTTGGCACCATGGGTATTGACGCTGGTGTCGGAGTTTGCTCCACAGTTGATGAAGTAATTATCAGGAGGAGAGTAAGCTGAAGAGAGAAGCAGAAGTGAGGTGATATGGAGAGGTAAGAGAAGACTGAGTCGGAAAAGGAGCTTATGGGAGGGAAGAACTTCCATGGATATTTTGGTAAGGATTGCTGGTTTTTCAGTGGTGATGGGTATATGAGAATGGAATAAAGGTGGTGACAATCATGAAATTCAGGGATATGCATGTATCGCAAAGGAAATCTTAAGGAAAGACTATGACTTGGACATTAATTATTCCACCTATTTCGTAAAGAAAGGCAGTGTTAGTAGAAAGGCAGAGTCAAGAAGCCCACAAAAGTATGGTTTTCCTTTTTTTGGTTTTTGTTCTTTTTTGCAATACAGGATGGGGGTTCGAACTCCGATTTCTTATTTGAAGAATCGGATATATATTAGACTCGTAATTAGCATAATTTTCCTTTTAGTTATTATATGTAGTAAAGAATATAATATAATAAAATAAAAGTTTTGCTACTGGAAAGTTACTGTCGGCGATCCATAACAATTATTAAAAACACAAGTATCTTTTTATACTACCGTCGGCAATGTATTATACTACTTACAAATCGAGTAATACTACTTACAAATAAGTGTATAGAATCGCCTTTTATACCATGGGACATGAACATCAATCATAAAAAATTAAATGAAAATATTTTTTATACTAATAATTGATTTGAAAGATTTTTACTTGTTATGTTAGATAATGTGTTGAAATGATATAAAATGAGATAATTTGAAATAAAAGTTAAAAGTTAAAAAAATATTGTTAGAATATTATTATTTGTTTTAAGATTTGAAAAAGTTAAATTATTTATTATATTTTATATAAAAATTTATAAAAATTATAATGATAAGATAAGATAAAAAACCGAGCCTTAATCAAAATATGCATTTTTTTATATCAATAAGCATGCTATATAATTTTTTAAGAAAATTACTAAAATGTTAGATTGGTTTAAGATGGATTCTTAATTTCCTACCCCCACCAATAATATTTTGTCTTCTTCCCATTTCTTTTATCTCTCTTGTTTGGAAAGAGAAATAGAAAAAGCTATTAATAATGGTGTTACAACACGAGGTTATAATTCATATTATAAGGTGATTATTTAATCTTTCATTATTAATTGAATATGCCATTTTATCTTCAAGTGACTTTAGGCACAAGCTTTTAATATATTCCAAATAGCTATTGATAAATGGGAAGGACTTAAAATTGTCTTTTAGCTGAGTCAAGATGTGACATGACTAATTTCCTCATCAATAATTCAGTCCACAGGGGGCCACAGCAATGCTACATTTATTGGATGTGTCATTTCAAGTAATATGAAGTGCATTTTCCAAGCTAAAAACAAAAGAGAGGGAATCGAATCATGTTGACAATACCTAGAAAAAAAATGTAATTTATATTTTTAGTGTTTAGTTATTTTGAATCTTGACGATGATGTTGTTTATTTTTTTAGTAAATATTTTTGTTGTGAATATTTATGCAGTATTTATTTTTGTAGTAAATATTTATGGAATGTTGTAAATATATTTAAGACTTATATTGTTGTTATTTTAAAATATATTTTATATATAATTAATTTATTTATATATAGATAGAGTATATCAAAATGGTACTGTTATCAAAATATTTTGTTCCAGTGACTCAATCAGTCACCGTAACAGTTTTCAAATCTTTGTAATTTGAGACATTTGAAGTATATAAGTGTTCATCACCAAAAGAATAACTACCCAAAATTTTTAGGAGAGATGTTTTCAGTTTATCCGTAGCAAGTGAATCTTGTATATCTCATAACTTATTTCAAATAAGCGATCAGATAGTTATCACATTAAAAGACATAAGGGGCTGTATTTACATCAATTAGGTATGACAGCAGGGGCCATCTTCTTCTATGTTTAGAAAAATCTTCATTATTTTCACTGATTTAGCTTTTAAAAACGTTTCCACAAACCTCCCAATCCCATTTCTCTTTGATTGCGAGTGATTGCATATGTGGTGATGTGAAACACGCTCATAACAAGCTGAGTCAATAATTCATCTCAGTGGCAGCAATGCTATATTTATTCGATGTGTCACTTGAAGTAAATATGAAGTGCATTTTCCAAGCTAAAAACAAACGGTAAAAACAAGGAGGAAACGAATCATGTTGACAATACTGAAAAACAAAAAGTAAGAATTTTGAGGCATGTTTCGAACACTATTTTGAAGTGGCGAGTGTTCATACCATAAAGAGTTTGCTGTTAGGTAACTACAAATAATTTACCTCCAAAATATAATAAATTAAATCACCAATTTCATACCACAATTTTAAAGTACTATTTATATAATTTTAAAATATGTAAGTTTCACATACTTATTTTTTAAAAATTGATATTTAAGATTTATATTAAAAAAATTACTTTTTATAATTGATATCATTTCTTTTCCTATCTTAAACTTGTATCTAACATTACTCATTTAAAATTTTTCTTTTACAAAATTACATTTTTGCAAACTAATTAAGAGTTTCACACCTTCTTTTTCATACGTTACCTTTTTCTTTTAGGGAAGATAACATCTTGTAGCTTTTAGATTAGTCTTAGATCTGGTTTGGATGATAAGTTGAGATGAGTTGAGTTGAAATTATTTGTGAATAGTAGTAAAATAATTTGTATATAGTAGTAAAATTGTTTGTGAGTAGTAAATGACATGATTTAAGTTAAAATGTTTTATGGGGTTTTGAACAATTATAGAGAAAAAGTTAAGCAAAAATATTATAAAATTAAAATATTGTTAGAATATAATTTTTTAATATAATTTTTATTTTGAAGTTTAAAAAAGTTGAATTATTTTATATATTTTGTTTAAAAGTTTGGAAACGCTGTAATAATTAGATAGTGAATTATACAAATTAATATAATTTCATATAATACGTTTAATTTACTTTATAATAAAATATAATTAACAATATAATTAGGTAGTGATTTACTTTATAAGCCAAAACGGGTTTAATTATCTATACACTATATACTTATTATAAAAAAAATAAAAAAAATTAAAATAGATGTTGTACGTATATGAGGACGATAGGTAAAATTATTGAAAAAATAAGAAATTTAAAAAATTAAATATAAATTGTGATGCCGGAAGAATGAGGTAGGACTCTGTATATATACTTCCGAGTTAAACCCGTACGTCAATAATTCATTTCAAATGGAGGGCCACACCAATGCTGTAGTATTGGACGGGTCCCAGCTTCATAAAAAAGTAATATGAAAAAAACGAAGAAAATAAAAAGTAAGATGAGCATTCCAGGCCAAAAAAAAAAAAAAAAAAAACAAAAAATATGGTAATAAGAAGATATGATGAGTATCCCATGACGTGGGAGAGAGATTCTCTGTATAAATTTATAAATTGATATAATTTAATAGAATATTTTTAAATATAAAATTATTTTTATTATAAATAGATCTAATTATCAAATAAAATTATTTTTATTTATGAATTTAATTTTATAAAATTTATTTGTAACTTACACTTTTATAATCTTAATCATTTTTTATAACGTCTTATAAAGATAAGAAAATGATACACATATAACTCCTATCAAAACTCTTTTATACAATCCTATTTTAACTGAGAGACACTTTTATAAAACAAATTATAAAAATAGTATTGATTTTAACGGTTGTTGAGGCATATAAAATGAATAACAAAAAAAATAAAATAAAAAATAAAATACAAGAAGGTCAGATTACCCCACGACGGAAGTCTCTCTTCATATTACCCTTTTATTTTTTATGATAATCATAAGAGAAATATGCAATTTTATAAAAATAAATTTAGTTTGATGTGATAGGTAGAGTGGATAATACCCTTTTTTTTCTCTAGGCTTTTGGCGTTAGGGTTTTGACTCTATTTTGCCCATGGCTGCCGCCGGGGCCCTACCGGGGTCATCGGTGCTGTCTGGGCGACAGCGAACATTCGCTGATCTGGTGGCTCAGACCCCACAACCTCTACCGGAGGTGGATCTTCCTTTCTGTCCGGCTAAGTTCATAGATGGTGAATATTGTGTGATGTTTTCTAAGGAGGAAATAGATAGATCGGCTACCCCTTTTCGATTATCTATGGTTCTTAAATTCCTCAAACAGAGGCCTTCTCTTGATGTTATTCGGGCATTCATACGGAGTAGGCGGGGGTTGGATGTTCAACCCGTGGCTTTAGCAATGCGGAAGGCTCGAAATGTGTTCGTCCGGTTCTCTAATGAAGTTGATTTTGTGAAGGCTTTGTCTAGGGAAGCAAATGATATGGAAGGAGTGCCATACCGTGGATTCCGTTGGAAGCCGGATTTTGATGAGGAATCGGAGCCTGCTATAGTGCTGGTATGGGTTTTTCTCCCTGGTTTGCCCCCAAATTTTTATCATGAATCTTGTTTGAAAAATATTGTTGCTCCCGTTGGTCGGTTCCTACGTCGAGATAATGCTACACGGTGTGCTACAAAAACTGATGGGGCTAGAGTGTGTTTGGAAGTGGATGCTGGAAAAGACCCAATTCGGGGAATCTGGATAGGCACCCCGCAACATGATTGGAGTTGGTATATTGAACTTGAATATGAGACTTTACTTGCTTATTGTACTAAATGTAAAATGCAGGGACATAATTTGAAGCTATGTAAATGGAAGGATGGGGTAAAGGCAAGTCTGGAACGTAAGGGGACTGATAAATTGATGAAGGTGTGGAAGCCAATGAAAACAGCCTGTAAAGAAGAATGCCAACTGGAGAAAGGGCCGAATGAAGTCTTGGTGAATGTTGAAGATGCAGGGGAGCCTGGGCAAAGTAGTTCGAAAGAGGAAAATAACTGTATTATTTTGGAGGAAGCTGGGACAGAAATGGTGTTGACTAGTGAGACGTAGGAGGTAGGGGGTTAACTGAAAAACATGATGTAGGTTGTTCAGAAATATTACAGTGTAAAATGCCGTAGGATGCTCTGGAATTGCCTGGTGAGCGGGGACTAATGGGAGCCCATTCTGGTGCTTTCGAAAATATGGTAGGGGAGCTTCACGTGTCTGAAAATGAAGGGGATAATCACGTGGTGTCCGTGACTGATGGGATGATTGTTGAGGGGTTGAATGGCAATATTGAAGTGTTGCCGTCGAGAAATGAAGTCATGGGAAATGAGGATGTTCCAGAAGGTTAGATCTTGACTGATGCTAATGAGGCTGTTGAAAATGTTGAGGTTAACCCGAGTGGGGTGGAACGGCCTTTGCTTGAGGTTAGTAAAAAATCCAGTGAGCAACATATGCCATCACTGTATGGTGAGGTGGTGATTGAGGAATGGATTGATGATGATGAGGTTGATAATGGGTTAGTTGAAAATTCTCAGGAGGCTCAGAAGGTTGAAAAGTCAGTGCAAGAGGATTTGGTAATGATGGTAATGATGTTTGTGGGTCTGAGCCAGAAAAAGAGTGTGGAGAACACCTTGGGAAAAATAAAGTATATCTTTTAGATAGTGATACCATAAATGGGAAGAATATGGCGAAAGGGCGACGATTATTAAGAAGTTCGACACGGGTTCCTAGTAAACCCGTTCGCATGAATTTATGATCTGCAATCCGATGTTCTGGAATATTCGGGGCCTCAGATCGTCTCGGAGGAGGTTGCGTAAGTTGGTAAGAAAGTTACACTTGAATTTTATTATGTTAGCGGAGCCTTTTGCTGATGATCACAGATTGGTTACGTTGAAAAATTGTTTGAGGTTTGATTGCTGTTTTTCTAATTTTTGTGTTGGTGGTAAAATTTGGTTATTATGAAAAGAAAACCTGCAAATATCGGTCACTAGTTATAGTGCCCAGCATGTGACGATATTTATGTATATGGATACTCAAAAATTTGTTGTTTTTGTGGTATATGCAAAGTGTAATCATATTGAAAGAAGAGAACTCTGGAGACTGTTGCAATTAGATGCGGTCCAAGATGCACCTTGGTTATGCCTAGGTGACTTTAATATTATTCGAGGGGAGGAGGAATACTATGGTGGTAGACCCCGATTGCGAGTTGCCATAGATGAATTTAATGAGTTTATTGATAATTGTGGTTTCATTGAAATGAAAATTGTTGGAAGTAAATTCTCCTGGTGTAATGGTCAGAGGGGATTAGCTTGGACTTGGTCGAAATTAGACAGATGTTTAATGAATGTTGTGGCTGCGGGTGTTTTCCCGGATGCTTTTTGCAAATATATAGCATGCTCAACTTCGGATCATGCGCCTTTGTCTTTTGTTTTCAAGAATGTGAGTACTCGTTATGGTCCTTCCTCCTTTAAATTTCAGCAAATGTGGGTGTCTCATAACAATTTTTGGGATATGGTTAAGGAAAATTGGTCTGCATCAATTGATAATATGGGGCTTCTTGGTCTTGCTACAAAGTTGAAGAAGTTGAAAGTAGTTTTGAAGGAGTGGAATCGTTGTATTTTTGGGCATACAAAAACAAATATCCAAGTTTTGGAAAATAAAATTGAACAGTTAGAAAGTCAACTACAGGAGGGTTTTTTAGAAAGTGTAGAGAGGGATTTACTGGGGGCCAAGAAAGATCTTGAGGTTTGGATGCAAAGAGAAGAAACTAGGCTTTCACAACATGTGAAGCTTAGGTGGATGGAAAAAGGTGAGGCTTTTGCCCAGTTTTTTAAAACTTTTGCTATATTAAAGAAGCTCATTGTGCAGGAAATGAGGTGTTCAGATGGGACGTGTTTAGTTTCCCTGGAAAATATTCACTCAGGGGCGGTGGATTATTTCAGTTTGTTTCTCCAGGCTCGAGCTCGTAGAGAGTTGCCTGATTTGTCAGATTTGGTATAAAATTCTATTCTTGAGGAGGAAAATGCCAACCTCCTTCAGCTTCCTTCGATCCAAGAGATTAAAGAGGCTATGTTTTTCATTCCCGTTGATAGTAGCCCGGGTCCAGACGGATTTGGCTCTGGTTTCTATAAAGCATGTTGGGATATTGTTGAAAATGATGTAGTGGCAGCAGTTCGGGAATTCTTCCTTGGCAGTTCAATACCGAGATTCCATTCTGCGTCTTATATTGTTCTCATCCCGAAAATTTAGAAACTTATTGGTTTTGATAAGTTCCGTCCTATCAGTCTATGTTCAGTGGTGTACAAAGTGTTTTCCAAAATCCTGGTTCGCAGATTGTTGCCTATTCTTAATAAAATTATCTCTCCAGAACAAGGCGCTTTTCTCCCTGGGAGAAGTATATTTGAGAATATTTTTTTGGTTCAAGAAATGATACACATGCTTAATAAGAAGGTTAGAGGTGGTAATACTGTTATTAAAATCGACATGGCCAAGGCTTATGACAGTATAGATTGGGATTTCTTAATTCATGTTATGGCTTCTTTTGGGTTTTCTGATCGGTTCTGTAGTTTGATCAGAAATTGTATTTCAACCCCTTGGTTCTCGGTGGTTATGAATGGTTCGGCTAAAGGTTTTTTCCCTAGCGGGCGTGGTTTGCGTCAAGATGATCCTCTCTCGCCTTATTTGTTTATTCTCGTTGAGGAGGTGCTATCTAGACTCTTAAAGCACAAGTTTACTAATGGGAATATTGTTCCGTTCTCGCACCCCCTAGGTACACCCCTTGTTTCTCATCTTTTATATGCTGATGATATTATTTTGTTTGTAAATGGTGGAAGATCCTCTCTTCAAGAAGTCAGGGATATTTTTGCTTTATATGAAGATTGGTCTGGTCAAATGGTGAGTAAGGAAAACTCCTCAATCTTTTTCTCTAAGCACGCAACTGTTACTCGGAAAAGAAGCTCTTTAATGTTGACATCTTTCTCGGAAGGTTTTTTCCCGGTTAAGTATTTGGGGGTTCCCCTAATGGTAGGTCAGATGAAAATCTCACATTTTGATGATTTATTGTATCGCATTCGACAGAAATTGGAAGGATGGCAAAATCGATTTTTATCTTCGAGAACATGCCTTATTTTATTGAGACATGTTCTTGCAGTATGCCAATTCATTTGCTCTCTGTTATGCATGCTCCTAAGGCTGTTATGGTAGCCTTAAATCGTATTATGAGTAATTGTTTTTTGGGGATCTTGGAATGGAAAGCAAAAGCGCAAGTGGGTTGCTTGGGAAAGTATTTGTTCCCCGACTCGGGAAGGGGGATTGGGGATTCGGAAAATAAAAGATGTCCAAGACTCCTTATTTATGAAGCTTGCTTGGAATTTATTGACAGGTGACTCGTTATGGGCTAATTTTTTCAAGCAAAAATATGTGAAAAATCAGCATGTAACTTTGGCAGATCAACAGAAAGGAACTTTATTTTGGAAGCATATTGTATGTATGGTTCCAAAAGTCTTAAGCAATTCTTGGTGGCGGGTTCGGGATGGTGATGTGTCTTTTTGAAGAGATCATTGGCTTAAATCAGGAGCTCTTTTCAACTCTTGTGAGATATCTGAACATCCCCTACTGAAAGTAAGGGACTGTCGGCTTCAGAATGATTGGGATGTGGGTTTATTACATCGGTTGGTAGGGGAAAACCAAATGGAAGAAATTCTAAACTGCCTAGGGGAACAAAAAGAGGGTGGAGATTTATTGATTTGAAAGCCAACTCTGAATGGGGATTTTTCTTCGAAATCGGCTTGGGATTGTGTTTGTGTTCATGCACCAAAATCTGAATGGGCTTCTTGGATTTGGCATTCAGCGCTCCCAAAAAAATATTCGGTTACTATTTGGAAGGCTTTTAATTTTAGCCTTACTGTTGATAGTAGAATTAGCTCGTTGGGCATTCCTTTGGCTTCAAAGTGTGAATGTTGTATACAAGGATGTGTGGAAGATCAGGATCATGGAGAGCAACTATGGAAGTATGGTTTCGGCGTGCTGCTCATTCGACTCAAAAAGGTACTTTGCTTGCTCTTATTGTGACTTGGTCTTTTTGGGTGTGGAGATGTAAAACACGTATGGAAGGTAAAAGAGTTGCTGTGAGTTCTCTTTGGGGCTCCATTAAGGCAGCCATTGCATGGGTGGGAATCCAATTACGTGCTAGTAGAAAGATAAAGGATGGAGATGAAAAAGTGCTACAATTTTTCTCTATTCCTTTTAAACCAGTAAAGAGAAAGAAGATTCATTTTGTGCAATGGTTGAAACTGGCTGCGGGTTGGTTTAAATTAAATGTGGATGGGAGTTCTTTGGGAAATCCAGGTCGCATGGGTGCAGGGGGCATTATTCGAGATGAGAAGGGGAACCTTATTTGGGCTTTTGCTCAAAATCTGGGTCATGGCTCCAATAATGAAGCTAAGCTCATTGCTCTCTCTTATGGCCTTCAATATTGTAAGGATTTCGCTTTTCAAAGAGTGGAGATCGAGCTAGATTCGTTGCTAGTGGTTGATGGTTAGAAAAAGGGAGGTGTGGTATTTGGTATCTTGAAGATTATTGGGAAAAGATTCAATCTATTATTGCTACTATGGAAGTTAAAATTAAACATATTTATAGAGAAGGCAATGCATGAGTAGATTTCTTGGCTCGTTTGGCGTCAGATCAGAAGACTGGTACGTGGAATTCTTACAACAATGTGCCACATCTGCTCAAAGGGATTCTGAAAGTTGATAAACTTGGTCTCAAGGCTATTCATTTATAGGTTTTATAAGGTTCATTGTGTTATATGCACATGTTTGGTTGGTTTTGGTTTTTGTTTGCTTAGTTTTTGCAGGTTGGTTGTCTCTCGTGTTTTGGTTCTTTGTGTTAGGTTTGGTTGGTTTTTTTGCCTGGTTTGGTTTTTTTTGTTAACACTTGGTTTTGGGCTAGTTTTTAGTGCTATATATTGTATGCCCTCAAGTGTTCTATGTTACCGCGATATTCCTCCGCCATAAGTGAGGTTTTTTTTTTTTAATAAACTTGGGACATGACTGCTATGTGGGTGGCTACTGGCTCTTTTTAAAAAAAAAAAAACTGTAGAGTGTAAAATGATGAAATCTATAATATTAGTCTTCTTCTTTTTGTGTTTCCAAACGTCCTATTGGGGTATTGATACAGAATTTAAGCACAAAGTCACAAACTAAAGGGTATTACAAAATTCATGGCGATAAGAATTTAAGTAATGCGAGGAACACTACATTTGATAACCATTAATAAAAGTCTATTATATTAAATTCCAGATTTAAAACGATAATTAAATATTGCTATTAATTCAAGTGCTAATGCAAACCAGACAGTACTTACCCAAACCAGTGGTTAGACTTCACTTACCTCTATATCAGAACTATCATCCCCTCCAATGGGTGCACCATCGTCTTCATGAATAGGAATGTTCAAAACAACTGGCAGCTGCAACTCCAATGAAGTTATGGTAGTCGTCGTGCTGTCCTCAAATGGCTCTCTAGGCATCCCAGTTTGTTGAAGCCGCAGTGCATAATTTAGGTAATACAACACATCGTGCATAGTCGGCCTCTCAATACTAAATGCCTTCAAACACTTTTCTACAATAACACCAAATATTCTCAATGAACTAGGTTTAATGTTACCAACAAGTACTGGATCGATAATGTTCTCGAGTTGGCCTTTCTTTTCCCACAACATCCCCCATTCTGCTAAGTTCACCTCATCCAGCTGAGATGACTCTATAATAGCCGGTCTGGCACAGAGAACTTCAAGAAGGACAACTCCAAAGGAGTATACATCAGATTTCTCAGTCAATTGTAGGGTTATAAGGTATTCTGGATCAAGATAACCAAAACTACCTTTTACACCCATGGTAAAGTTGTCTGGATCGGGAAGGCCAGATTTCGAAAGGCCAAAGTCGGCAACTTTAGCCACATAATGTTCATCAAGTAGAATGTTTGTTGACTTCATGTCATGGTGAATGATTCCTTCAGCTTGACCAGTGTGTAGATAGTGTAGACCTTTTGCCGCACCGATGCAGATTTCTAGTCTTTGCTCCCAAGATAATTCAGACACTGAAATTGATCTCTCATAATTGTCATTTGAATGATAGAGGTGATCTCTCAGAGTCCCCTTTTCCATGAACTCGTAAACCAATATCATCTCATGCCATTCATTGCAATATCCAATCAGAGAAACAAGATGGCGGTATCGAATTTGAGACAACACCATGATCTCTGTTTGGAATTCCTCCAGGCCCTGCCCATGTCTTGGATCACTTCGTCTCACAGCCACTTTGGTACCATTTTTAAGAGTTCCTTTGTAGACTTTCCCGAATCCACCCTCCCCAATCAATAACTTTGCATTGAAGTTCTTCGTTGCACTCAGTATATCAGAAAAAGGTACCCTTAAGCTAAGGTTTAGACTGGGAGCAAGGGAAGCATTAGAACCTCTTTGAGTCAACCAGCTATGCGAACTAAACCCTCCATATAGAGGCACTTTCAAAATCTGATCATGCCCTGGTTTCCTGAATTTCAAACCCAACACCACCAATATTACCAAACTGAAAAAAGCCCCACTACATGCAGGACCAATTATAGCAAGGGAGAATTTCTTTTTCCCTACTTCAATTTCCCTAGGAGGAGTGAAACCTGATTCGTTCACTACCTCCAGAATCTCCAGCCCATTCAAGAAGGCATTATGTGTCGTAGAATTCTCCATTCGGCTAATACTAGCATTCACAAATCCCAAACCATCGGAATCAACCACAAAGTCGATGTAAAATGGAAAAGCTCCATTGCTGTTTGTTATTTTGAAAGGATAGATCTCCTTACTGAAATTTTTATTGATAGAGAGATTGAACCACAAGACATTATATGTTGCACTTACTACGTCAGAGAAGTGGACCCGAAAGACTTCTATGGCATTCACAAAAGCCGAAGATGTCTCGTAAGGTACGAAGAAGATTTTAAATTCACCTTTTGGAATGGTGAGCAAGAATTCCTCAATCTTTGGAGAACTAGTCACGTTTCCGAAGCCATAGTTTGTCAAAAGTGAATGCCCAGAAACCGAAACATTGAACCGAGGAATAGGCCGATCAGTGTACAGTGATATGAAAACAAAGAAATGGAGGCGTACAATGTATGTACCATTCTGGTTGATGTTGAACTTATATGAAGCCTGGTGTCGGAAAATTCTTGCCGCTTGATAGAGACCAAGTGAAGTGCTTGCTGTTGGGTTGCTGTTTTTGACAGTTTCTCCATTTCCGGATAAGAAATCCCGATCACCAACGAAGACTCGGGTGCTGGCGCCCCGGGTATTGACGATGGTGTTGGATTTTGCTCCACAGTTGATGAAGTAAATATTAGGAGGAGAGTAAGCTGAAGAGAGAAGCAGAAGTGAGGTGATATGGAGAGTTAAGAGAAGACCGAGTCGGAATAGAAACTTATGGGATGGAAGAACTTCCATGGATATTTTGGTAAGGATTGCTGTTTTCTCAGTGGTTATGGGTATATGAGAATGGAATAAAGGTGGTGACAATTATGAAATTCAGGGATATGCATGTATCGCAAATGAAATCTTAAAGAAAGACCATGACTTGGACATTAATTATTCTACCTATTTCGTAAAGAAAGGCAGTGTTAGTAGAAATTAAGGCAGAGTCAAGAGGCCCACAAAAGTATGGATTTCCTTATTTTGGTTTTTGTTCTTTTTTGTGATATAGGGATGGTGGGTTTCAAACTCCAATTTTTTATTCAGAGAATGGAATTATATATCATCAAGACATTAGACCCGTAATTGGTATGGTTTTCCTTTTAGTTATTATATGTAGTAAAGAATATCTTTTTATACTACTATCGGCAATGTATTATACTACTTACAAATCGAGTTATACTACTTACAAATAAGTGTATAGACGCGCCTTTTATATTATGGGACAACATCAATCATAAAAAATTTAAAAAATTAAATGAAAATATTTTTTATACTAGTAATTGATTTGATAGATTTTCACTTGTTATGTTTGGATAATGCGTTGAGATAAGATAAAACGAGATTAATTGAGATAAAAGTTGAAAGTTGAAAAAAATATTATTAGAATGTTATTTTTTTTATATTATTATTTGTTTTATGATTTGAAAAAGTTAAATTGTTTATTATAATTTACGTAAAAATTTATGAAAATTGTAATTATAAGATGAGATGAGAAACTGAGCCTTAATTGAGATACGCAGTTTTTATATCAATAAGCATGCTATATAATTTTTTAAGAAAATTACTAAAATTTTAGATTGGTTTAAGATGGATTCTTAATTTCCTACCCCCACCAATAATATTTTGTCTTCCTCCCTTTTCTTTTATCTCTCTTGTTTGGAAAGAGAAAAAGAAAAAGCTATTAATAATGGTGTTACAACACGAGATTATAATTTATATTATAAGGTGATTATTTAATCTTTCATTATTAATTGAATATGCCATTTTATCTCCAAGTGACTTTAGGGAGAAGCTTTTAATACATTCCAAATAACTATTGATAAATGGAAAGGACTAAAAATTATCTTTTAGCTGAGTCAAGATGTGACATGACTAATTTCCTCATCAATAATTCAGTCCACAGGGGGCCACAGCAATTGTAAATTTATTGGATGTGTCATTTCAAGTAATATGAAGTGCATTTTCCAAGCTAAAAACAAAAGAGAGGGAATCGAATCATGTTGACAATACCTAGAAAAATAAAATGTGATTTATATTTTTGTTGTTTAGTTATCTTGAATCTTGATGATGGAGTTGTTTATTTTTAGTAAATATTTTTGTTGTAAATATTTATGCAGTATTTATTTTTGTTATAAATATTTATTTAGTGTTGTAAATATATTTAAGACTTATATTATTGTTATTTTGAAATATAGTTTATATATAATTAATTAATTTATATATAGAGTATATCAAAATGGTACCGATATTTTGTTCAAGTGACTCAAGCAAAACGGTCACCACAACAGTTTTCAAAACTTTGTTTGGAATGTTTGAAGTATATAAGTGTTCATCACCAAAAGAATAACTACTGAAAAATTTTCAGAGAGATATTTTCAATTTATCCTTAACAAGTGAAACTTGTATATCTCCTAACTTATTTCAAATAAGCGATCAAATAGTTATCACATCAAATAAAAGACATCAGGAGCTCTATTTACATCACTTAGGCATGACAGCAGGGGCCATCTTCTTCTATGTTTAGAAAGATCTTCATTATTTTCACTGACTTAGCTATTAAAAACGTTTCCACAAACCTCCAAACCCCATTTCTCTTTGATTGCGAGTGATTGCGTATGTGGTGATGTGAAACACGCTCATAACAAGCTGAGTCAATAATTCATCTCAGAGGGGGCCACAGCAATGCTATATTTATTCGATGTGTCACTTCGAAGTAATATGAAGTGCATTTTCCAAGCTAAAAACGAAACGGTAAAAACAAGAGAGGAAACGAATCATGTTGATAATACTGAAAAACAAAAAGTAAGAATTTTGAGGTATGTTTCGAACACTATTTTGAAGTGGCGAGTGTTCATACCATACAGAGTTTGCTGTTAGGTACACTACAAATAATTTACCTCCAAAATATAATAAATTAAATCACCAATTTCATACCACAATTTTAAATTTCTATTTATATAATTTTAGAATGTACAAGTTTCACATATTTATTTTTAAAAAAATTTAATATTTGAGATTTATATTAAAAAATTTATTTTTTATAATAGACCCCATTTCTTTTCCTATTTTACACTTGTATCTAACATTACTCATTTAAAATTTTTCTTTTACAAAATTGCATTTTTGCAAACTAATTAAGAGTTTCACGTCTTCTTTTTCACACTTAATTCATATGTTACATTATTCTTTTAGGGAAGATAACATCTTGCAGCTTTCAGATTAGTCTTAGGTCTAGTTTGGATGATAAGTTAAGATAAGATGAGTTGAAATCATTTGTTAATAGTAGTAAAATTATTTATAGGTAGTAGTGACATGGTTTAAGTTAAAATTTTTTATGGGATTTTGAAAAATCATAGAGAAAAAGTTAAGCAAAAATATTATAAAATAAAAATATTATTTTTTAATATTATTTTTGTTTTGAAATTTGAAAAAATTGAATTATTTTATATATATGTTTTGTTTGAAAGTTTGGAAAAGTTGTAATAATTAAATAGTGATTTATACAAACTAATATGATTTTATATGATATGTTTAATTTATTTTATAATAAAAAATAATTAACAATATAATGTATCACATGCAACCACATCAATAAATTTAATTTTGTAAAATTACTTTGTTACTAAAATATTTATATACCAAATATAGAAAAAATTTTATTTTTTATTTTTATTCATACTCATTACATGATCTGGTGCACAAGCTCCAACTAGTAGTAAGCAAAAAGTATACATTGTAACTAAAATCCTTAAAGCTTTCAAGATCGCAAACTTAGTGCTGGGTGAGCTAAAGATCGCAAGCTTTAAAGGTCATTGAAGTGCTTTTGAGGGTGAGCTAAAGAGGAAGGCAGATTTGAAGAGAATTTGGAGAGAAGAGTACGTGTGTAAAGAATCTTATAGTTAAAACTGAAGTATGTATTTTTTTATAAAATAAATTTAATAGATCAGATGAAGTCACTTCAAACTATATTATAAAGACAGAATTGAAGAGAATTTGGAGATAAGAGTACGTGTGTAAAGAATCTTATAGCTAGGAGTGAAACATGCATTTTTTTTATAAAGTAGATCTAGTAGATCAGATAAAATCATATCAACTTTTAAAATTATTTTTATATAATTTCTTTGAGAACATAGCAATACTCTTTCTAACATGGTAGTTATTACTTCTTCTCTCTAAATGAGTGTCACGTACGTGTAGATGAGGATTTGAATATATAAAGTTGATGTCTCATGACCACGCACCCAAAAGCAACAAATAGAAGGGATTACTCGAATCTTGAATCACGTATGCGCAAATCAAAATGGGAAAAAAGAAAGCTAAAGACGGTATAAAGTTGATGTTGATCATTACTTTTTATTTTGATTCAGTCTTGATGTTGAATGCTCGAACGTACAGTAATCTCCACTAATCGTGCACTTTTTGTAAGTTGCGCGGAACATGACTTTTAACACTCATCATTACATATTATATATTTAAAATTATTTTTTTATTAATTATTTTATTTTATTTTATTTTATTCTTGTTAAATTAATTATCTTATTCTACTTATTATTTGTACAACACATACCTTTTATAAGAAAAATAAAAATAATTAAAATAAATATGATGTGTGAGGATGTTAAATAAAATTATTGAAAAAAATAAAAAATATAAAAAAATTAAATATAACGTATAATGTAGGAAGAATGAGTAGGATTATATATATACACACACTTCCGAGTAAATCCGCGTACGTCAATAATTGATTTCAAATGGAGGGCCACACCAATACTGAAATATTGGACGCGTTCCCGGTTTATGAAAAAAGTAATATGAAAAAAACGAAGAAAAGAAAAAGTAAGATGAGCATTCCAGTCAAAATAAATTAAAAAATAAAAGAACATCAGATGACCCCATGACGCGGAAGTCTCTCCACTAATCTCCACTAATCGTGCACTTTTTGTAACTTGCGTGGAACATGACTTTCAGCACGATGCTGCTGATCATCCCACTTTAAAATTATCCTTTTATTAATTATTATTTTTTATTTTATTTTATTTTTGTTAAAATAATTATCTTATTCTACTTATTATCCATACACCACATATTTATTATAAAAAAATTAAAATAAATATAATGTATAAAGAAGATAAATAAAATTATTAAAAAATATAAGAAATATAAAAAATTAAGTATAATTTGTGACGAAAGAAGAATGAGTAGGAAGCCTCTCTTCATATAACCTTTTTTTTTTATTTTTTTATTTTTAAGAACACAGATGCAAACTAAAGCGTATTACAAATTTCATGGTGATAAGAATTTAAGTCATGTGAGGAACACTGCATTTGATAACTATTAACAAAAGTCTATTTGATTAAATTCCTAAGTTTTTTTAAAACGATACTAATGCAAACCTGACAATACTTACCCAAACTAGTGGTTAGACTTCACTAACCTCTATATTAGAACTATCATCCCCTCCAATGGGTGCATCATCATCTTCATGAACAGGAAAGTTCAAAACAACTCGAAACTGCAACTCCAATGAAGTTATGGTAGTCGTCGTGCTGTCTTCAAATGGCTATCTGGGCATCCCAATTTGTTGAAGCCGCAGTGCATAAGTTAGGTTATACAACACATCATAAATAGTTGGCCTCTCAATACTAAATGCCTTCAAACACGTTTCTATAGTAACACCAAATATTCTCAATGAACTAGGCTGAATGTTACCAACAAGCACTGGATCAATAATCTTCTCGAGTTGGCCTTTCTTTTGCCACAACATCCCTCATTTTGCTAAGTTCACCTCGTCTAGCTAAGATGACTGTTTGATAGCCGGTTAAGCACAATGAACTTCAAGAAGTACAACTCCAAAGGAGTATACGTCAGATTTCTCTGTCAATTGTAGGGTTGTAAGATATTCTGGATCAAGATAACCAAAACTACTTTTTACCCCCATGGTGAAGTTGTCCAATTGGGAAGGCCGGATTTCGAAAGTCCAAAGTTGGCAATTTTAACCACATAATGTTCATCAAGCAGAATATTTGTTAATTTCATGTCACAATGAATGATTCCTCTTGCCCGACCAGTGTGTAGATAGTGTAGGCCCTTTGCTGCACTGATGTAGATTTCTAGTCTTTGCTCCCAAGATAATTCAGACGTTGAAGTTGATCTCTCAGAATTGTCTTCTAAATAATAGAGGTGGTCTCTAAGAGTCCCATTTTCCATGAACTCATAAACCAGTATCATCTCATGCTGTTTATCACAATATCCAATCAGAGAAACAAGATGGCAGTTTCGAATCTGAGTCAACACCATGATCTCTGTTTGGAATTCCTCCAAACAATACCCATGTCGTGGATCACTTCGTTTCACAGCCACTTTGATACCATTTTTAAGAGTTCCTTTGTAGACTTTCCGAATCCACCCTCACCAATCAACAGCTTTGCATTGAAGTTCTTCGTTGCACTCAATATTTAAAAAAAAGGTACCCTAAAACTAAGGTTTAGACTAGGAGCAAGGGAAGCATTAGGACCCCTTTGAGTCAACCTACTATCCGAACTAAACCCTCCAAACAGAGGCACTCCCAAAATCTGATCATGCCTTGGTTTCTTGAATTTCAAACCCACTGCCACCGACATTACCAAAATGAAAAATGCCCCACTACATGCAGGACCAATTATAGCAGGGGACAGTTTCTTTTTCCTTACTTCAATTTCCCTGGGAGGAGTGAAACCCGACTATTTCACCACCTCCAGAATTTCTAGCCCATTCAAAAAGGCATCATGTATTCGAGAGTCCTCCACTTGGCTGATATTGGCATTCACAAATCCCAAACCATTGGAGTCAACCACAAAATCGATGTAAAATGGAACATCACCCATCCTCTGATCAGTTGTACTGTAAGGATTGATCTTTGTACTGAAATTTCTATTGATATAGAGATTGAACTACAAGTCATTAGGTGTTGCAGTTAATATGTCAGTGAAATGGACCCGAAGAAAGTTGATAGGATTCTTGTTGATAAGGGTGTTCATCCGAACCGGATTTTTTTCCGGTCCGGTCTGAAAATCCAAAATCCGGGCGGTTATCCGCCCGAATTACACCTGGACAGTTTAGAAAAATCTGGATCTGGTTACGGATCCGGTTTTATAACCCGGTTATCCGTAACCGGATTATACACCCGCTTTAAAAAAAAAAAAAATATATATATTTTTTAAAGTGCTATATATATATATTTTTAAAGTTATAAAGTTTTTTTAAAAATAAAATATTACAAAACCTGGATTGAATCTTGTTATAATCCGGATCTGGCTTTTATCCTAAAATAGAAGCAAACAATCCGGTTAAAATCCGGATATCCGGATTGAATCCGGTTATCCGCCCAGATTGAATCCGGATTCAATTTATCCGCCCGGAATTGAAAATCCAGATTCGGATCCGGATGCACACCTCTACTTGTTGATGGGAAAACTCCTAGTTATTTTTGGAAACTGGAGTAACTGGTACTATTTGAAAATTGTTTGGCTGTCTGATACACAAAAGCTGGGGCAATATACTTTGTGGTCCTGGTGCTATAGCATCTGGGGAAAACA